>JAYMTH010000774.1:0-18041 GCA_036897465.1 Pelargonium australe | reverse complement strand
AGTTCAACGTACCTAAGTTAAAAATGTGTTAACCACCTAGTAGCTATCTGCATTTCGCCCAAAAAGAAATTAGAGACTAAATCAGATCTTTTACCATTAATTCAAATGAAGTGTTACCAAACACCCTCGTATTTGATTAATAAAAGGCAGCCCGGGTCGGACCAATTGGTCAGCCCAAGAGCCCCATGGCCGTAACCAATTCGTTTACGGTTTAAACATTTCATTACCTTTATTATTACATTACATCTCCCCCCATCGCCCGATTTCGGAGAGACCTTAAAACCCATAAACCCCTCGACCCAAAACCTTCTTCTTCACTCTCTGTGCCCTCCTCTCGGCCGCCGCCGCCGCCGCAAGCCCTACCACCGTCCATCGCAGTTCTTCTTCGAACTCATAGCCGCCATGGCCACCCCCATCGAGGTACCCCTCTCTCTATTCGTTTTCCAGTAACTTTACAATCATTCTCAAAGTGTGTTGCTTGTTTTGTTTCTTCACCATTAAAAAGTAGTGAATTGTTAGATTAGTCTGTAACTTTACCTTGACCATCATCTCTAGAGCATCTGTAGGTTTCTTTTGGTATGCCACCAGCAACCTACTGTAATTGTTTTTGTTCTTTAATAATACAATTTCACTTTGCTGAAGGTTTTCAATAAACTATTGGCAAGCTGTGTGTTTTTTTTTTTTTTTTTTTTTATTAATAAAGATTTTCTTAGAGTTGGTTCAACATAAAGCTCACTATGATTTACCGTTAGATGGCTTCTTTGCGATGGAAAGAAAGGTTGCTGAAGAATGCTAGCATATATTATTACGCTAGTCTAAGTTGTGAGATACTTATATACAGTGTGAATGTGGTTTAGATGACACTCAGTGAAGGGAATTAGTTGGCATTTGCTGCATGCTGCTCTGTTCTGATTTGTATTTTTCTTTACTAGTCTGCTTCTCTAATTCTGAGATTTGTTGCAGGGTGCCACTGAATATGTTGAATCTGTTAGGTTCGGGTTTTTAACAACCGAAGAGGCTAAGAAGTATGGCCCCACTAAGATAACCAATACCAACTTGCTTGACAGTGTGGATAGACCTGTGTCTGGTGGACTGTATGATCCAACATTAGGCCCACTAGACGATCAAACTCTGTAAGTCGTTCAATGCTTACAAATAATTCATGTTTGTGCAAGATCCAAGAATCTACCTCTGAATATGAGAACTTTAAGGAATATATTCTTAAAATTTTCGTTTGTTTGTTATTCTTTGTTTTCCCCCTTCTCTATAATAAAAATCCACGTTTGTTTTTTCTTTCTGAAAATTCAGTTTTGTTTGTGTCTGTCTGCACATGCACTTAGTTCCTCCAATGACCCCATCTGATGATTGAATCCATCATGTTTTGGATTTTTTGCTGTTAAATCATTCCTACATTGTTCTATATTTCGCAGGTTCAAAACCCTTTTGTTTGTCATTCATGTTTGGTTACATAGGCTTAGTTTCTAATTGCCTTCCTCTGATCAGTTGTTGTATTGTTGATGATGATGATGTCTTATGAATACATAAACCAATGAGAAAGTTGATGCTGCGAGACTAATGAAGAATTTGGACATCACTATGATGAATTTTTTATTATTTATCTTATCATCATTGTTGTTTGCTACCCCGAGTCCACAACTGATATTTAGAACAATGAATTATTTAACCTACTTATATTAGTTGGATGGCGGGGCTGTTTCTATCAGAGAGATACTTTATTTGTCCAGTGGATATTTAGTTCCTTCTTGAATTTGATATAGTTCGACATTTTCCTTGTCTAACATGACATACTTTTATGAATTGCTAGATATTATTCGCTATCTATGTGTGCGCCGGTGTGTTGATAAATATTATTGTGAATGCCATTTTCCTTTCATGTGTTTGCATCTTGTCTTCTCTTCTATTGGATTCATTGTATACTTGACCAAAGTAGGTCTAGATCAGTTAGGATAGAAACTCCATCTTCTTGCCCACATGGAAGGTACTTTTTAGTTATCAATTTGACATTACCTGCGTCATGAAAAGGCATAATCAACATTTTGGATGTTATATGCTGTTTTATTCACACTTCCTTGAAAGTTTTTGCTTGTCTTTGATTACATCACCAATTATTGAGTCCTGTTTGAGGTAGATTTACACGAGGGTGTCATTTTATTTATGTTGAAAAAAGAGACCTCCTTTAAAGTTTATAGCTAACTGAAGTGATTATACTGATTTTGTATCTATTTCATTTGATGTTTCATAGGGATAGAATTTTGTATGACATATCACTTGACAGATGTGTAGCATATACTGTAATAACACCGGGTCTTTGATTTCACTCATACTATTGACACAAATGCTTAAGATGTATAGTAACTTAGTGTATGGCTCTGTGATATATCATTGATATGGTTATTCGTTTATATGCAGTTGCAAATCATGTGGCCAACGTTCTTTTCACTGCCCAGGTCACTTCGGTCGTATTGACCTTTGTTCACTAGTATACAATCCATTGTTATTTAATGAGGTGTATACTCTTCTTCAAAGCACATGTTTCTTTTGTCACCATTTTAGAGCTACCAGAAGTGAGGTAATTGGATTTTGATAGAAGTTTGTTTAACACGTTCTTTGGAGGTTCATTTAGTTATATTTTCTGATTGGCATTTCTTTTGTCTTTGATTATGATGTTTTCCTGAAATTTTGTTAAAGGTTGAGTTATGTGTTTCTCAATTGGGACTCATTGCAAAAGGTGATGTTATTGGAGCAAAGAATTTAGATTCAGAATCAAACTCTTCAGGTAATGTGTCATATCCGGAGGACAGCGATGTCAGCCATGTATCATATGGATCAATAGATGACCAGACCAGTTACTCCAAGAAGCAAGAATGGACATCCCTTCAAGAAACTGAGGCCATGTCTATTTTGAGAAACTTTTGGAAGATAAAAACAAAAAAGTGTAATAAATGCAAGGCAAAAAACCCAAAGATCACTAAGCCTACATTTGGATGGCTGAGCACGGTACATCTTCACATCTTTGTTTCTAGAAATTATTGAAGATGTGTGACCTTAAACATGATATTTTCTGTTTTGATTTCTATTATTTTGTACATCATGCTGGGTGACATTGTGTGCTCTGCAGTCTGTACTGCTCTTGCAAATGGTTTGGCTTACTTGATACATCTTGTTGGGTCCCCTTTCACCTCATTTTGGCTGGTTTTTGAGGTTCTGAAAGCCAATGATGTGGTGATGGCTTAGTGGCCTAACTTTTGACATATAGAAGGAAATATACAATAGTATCATATAGTATTGAGTTTTAAAGAATATAATTGCTTCATAAGCAGTCTTTCTGGCTAAGATCTTGAAATTAATTGGGCTATTCTGTTCAATTTTAGCGACATCTTCTCAACTTGAGATAAAACTATTTTAATCAGGGTTAGGAGGGTATGTACAATTATCTACCAACAGTCTTAAGGCCTGCTTTTATAATAAAATTAATGAAATAGTCAAATTTGGCTTGGCATGTACTTGTAGATACATGTTCCCATTTTTGGAAAAAATGAGGATGTGTTAGTTAGAGTTGCACTTTCCCCCTTATACTTCAATGTGCTTTTGTTGTAACATACTTAAGGGATTCTAAGTTTCGAAATACCCTATCTTAAGAATATTTTTGCTAATTCATGCATAACTAACCAAAAAAAGAAAGTAGTCACTCATTTTGGGCAGAGGGAGTAGTATTTTGTTGCAGAATGCAATGACATAATCTAAATAATATTTTTCATATTGCAATGTTTCCAAGTGTTGACGGCTTGACGCCATCAAAGCATATTCATTTGTGTGTTTGGATTTCTGTCCTCTCTTCTGATTTGTTGAATCGTGGTAGACCTTTGGGTTTCCCTTTGCGTGTTTTTGTTCATATTTGTTGTGATTTTGCCCTTATCCTTGCTTCTGATTTCTTTTCCTGCAGATGTAAATTTTTATGTTTTCTCTGAAATGAATGATAACCTAACTTGTTACACATGACATTTTGCGAGCATCTTGTTCATGGCTCATGCAAAAATCAATTGAAAGGAGTAATATGAATGATGGTAGAGGAATACAAAAGAGCTTATACCTTTAGACTTTGCAGTAGCTTCAACGATTGTGTGTGTGCACATGGAAATTGTTGCTTGCTATCTTACTTTGTTACTCTATGGACACCAAAATAAGTTGACTTGTGTACTGACATTGTTGAGTTTGTAAATGTATGGCGGTTTGTTGATGGTCTAGATTTGAAAATGAGCATGTTGATACTTTGGTATTTTATGTTCAATTGGAGATGAAGTAAATAGTAAATTGAGGAAGAGGCAATGACATTAAAATTTGTTGAAGTGTCTTACATATAAAGTGTGGAGTTTGAGACTGCTTTTGATACTAGTTGGGCCTCTCCTCTTAAAAACTTGACTTTTGAGTTGCAAAGTTAATATGGTATTGGATCTGATTAGTCTTGGTCTTTGCCCATCACTTTTGCCACCCTGTGATGGTTCACATCCAGAGCCCATAGTGTTGTTTGGCTTGCATGTGTGGGGGGTGTTGAAGTATCTCCCATTGAAAGCTTGTCGAGTTTGAGATTGGTGCACTAGTTGAGCTCCTCCTTCTTAGAGCATGGGCTTTTGGGTTGTAAACTTAACAAATTTCATTATTGTTAATCAAGAGGGTAGATTGGGAGTTATTGAATAAAGTAGATGACCTGATTCAATGGCGGAAAAGTTTACATGTAAATGTTTAAATTTCTCAGACATTTAGTACACACTATGAAAATCAGCAGTCTATACATGGCCTACCTTTTGTAGCATCATGGCACATTCTTTGTTAACCTTTGTTGAATGATTTTTCTGTTGTAATTAAAACTACCATGTTACAGTTGTGATCTGCTCCTATTATTTACCCCGTTATTGTTTTTACATTTCTAAGTGGAATGTGACATAACTAAGGGTTTCTGAACTGTATGTCATTCTTGGGATTCTTGTGGGTCACTTCATTATGGAATTTGATAGTAAGAGAAAAAATTAAATAAAAAAGTAAAGTACTCATTTCAGTTCTGAGTTAAACGAGAGGTTAAATTGAGACCCTTCACCCATGTATTTTAGACATAGCACGAGCAAAACTGGATCAGGCTGTAGGCAGTAGCATGTTTTTATGTGTGCATCTATATACAATTACAGATTTCTTTGTTTCATATTTTTTTGTCTATAACTCTGGCCGTTTTAATCATTTGTGTATTTTTCTTGAGTTATGTCTGTAGAGTTTGAAGGCTTCTTATGCAAGAGCAAATGTTATTACTGGGTGTGAGTTGGAAGATGGTGGCGATGGGGGTCTAGCTTCATCTGAGGTAGAAAGTACTCATGAAAGTCAAGATAAAGCAAGAAAAAAGCGTGGGGAAGATGGGGGGAAAACATCTGTTGAGTTCTCCAATCAGACAAAGGCCCTCTCAGGATCTCTACTACCCTCAGAAGTATGCTTATGCCTAGCTCTAGCTTGGTGACAATTATTATTTCCTATGTTTAATTGCTGTAGTTGTTTTCAGTTACACATATCTAAACTATTGAGATTTTCATGGTTTTGAAATGTGATTTTGGAGTTTCCATCAATCACAGGTTGAAAATATTTTTAAGAGGTTGTGGGAAAATGAGCCTCTACTCTGCTCATTTATCAGCAACATTCAGCAGCAGGGTAACTGTTCAATTGGAATGGAAGCAGCTTATTCTACGTTCTTCTTAAAGACCATCCTTGTACCACCTATCAAATTCCGCCCCCCAGCCAAGGGAGGTGATTCTGTAAGCACTCAGAGTCTTATGTGAAAATTAATAGAAAACATAGGCTGCTTAAATTTTTTGATGATTACTTGACAAAATGACTGATCATATGATATATTGTTTGCCAACTGATGCTGTAACTACACTTAAAATAGATCCTTTTTAAGTATGCTTTTAACTCTTAGATTGGATATTACATCACGACACAGCTATTTCTCACCATTTCTACCACAGTTTTCATTTTAAACCAATGCTTATGATTGGGATGAGATATGCTTTGGTCGATATTATTACTTCTTTATTGTATGCTTGTAGGATTATACAGTTTTGTGGACATCTGTGTTAGTGTTGCTCATAACTAGGATGGAATTAAATTGTTGTCCTGTCAATAAGTTTACTGACATACTAGTTGCTCTTTTTCCCACTTCAATGCTTATTGTATTCCATTATCGGTAATTGCAGTCCATGGTGTATTGTTGGATGTGAGGGGTCTGTGTATTCCTTCCATTTAGGCTCCTGTGCATGTCCTCAGCATGAAGAATGCCATCCTAGTATGGACAGTAGATTGTGTCATGCACTCGTCATTTTCTTCAAGTCTTTCCTTGGATGAGGACATTATAAAAAGTTGTGTACATGTTTACAAGTAAAATGTCGACTAGTAAATTTGGAAGTTCCATATATAAGAATCGTTGATGACTAGGATCGTGTTTTTGCATTTTTCTCTGGAACATATCAAATTATTATTCGTCAGGCATCAATAGATGAGGCTTGTCGTCCTTAGTTTAATCTGCTGGATTTACTTTCAAATGGTATGTGAATAACCTTGCAATTTATGTGTTACCTGTAGGTAATGGAGCATCCTCACACTGTTTTATTAAATAAGGTTCTGCAATGCAATATATCTTTGAAAGAAGCTGCTGATAGTGACAAGTTTGGGCATTCTATATTTGTTAGCAGATGGAGGGATCTTCAATTATCTATAAATGTGTATTTTAATAGCAAAACTGCCACTGGTGAGTTCAATTGTGATTTACTATTTCTTCAACTTCTTTTCGCTGGGCTATTGCTCATGCGGTGAAGTGTGGGGTGTTAGATTTGTTCTAGGTCTTGGTTAGTGAACGAATTGGGGGAAAAGTGTTACAGTTTCTTCAACAATGTTGTGCCTACATTATTGCTATGTGTGTATAATTGATATATTTAGATACTCAAATAGAAAACGGGGATTATTTTGGGTAAACAAGATGTTCCGTTTCTTGCAGAATCTGTACCTTAGTGTAGATTTTCTTTTAGACCTCTTTTGCCTTACTGTTGGAATTTATTCGTTTTCTTAACTGGAGTCCTGGTGGTATAACCTTTCGAATGTGCAAATGTGCAATTGTTTGCAGTCAAAAGTCATCTGGCTTTTGGTTTAAAAAATGTTGTTTTTACGCCCTCTGGCCTGGTTTAGTTCTTTTCTTTCAACTGGTTTAGCTCTTTTCTTTCAATTGTGTGTGCTATGTTACTGTGCTTTCTAAGAGATACAGATTTTCCTGATTTAATCCCATCATGTTGTTCTGTTGCTTATAACTAGTATTTTTGGGACAATGATTGCATGTATAATTAAACTAGATGCAGCATAGTCGGCTTCATCATTTTCTGTAACGACTAAGCAGTGGTCTTTCTGAACTTGATGGCAGGTCCACGTAAAGTGGAGTCGGGAATAATTCAGGTGCTGGAGAAAAAGGAAGGTCTCTTTCGGCAAAAAATGATGGGAAAGAGAGTTAATTATGCATGTCGATCAGTCATATCTCCTGATAACAATCTAGCAGTTAATGAGATTGGGATTCCTCCATATTTTGCAACGAGATTGACTTATCCTGAAGTAAGGCTCTACAAATATAGTGCATGATTGTGCGGTAGATGCATTTTCTATCTACAATTTGCTTCTTACTTGTATCTCTAGACATCTAGAACATTCGGTCAACTTGATTTGATGATATTGGACGATTCAATGTCACTGCATGTTTTGTGTAATTGATACTTACCAGGCAACTGATGTTTTGGCTTATGTTGGGGTTCCAATTGTTCTAATTTCCATATTATGCCGTTGTTTACACAATGTTTGAGTTTTGGGTTGTAGAATGGGGTTATGTGACTGACTGAGCTCTCCATTAGTCCATTGCTAGGTTTAAATTGAGGCTCCAATTGTTTTAATTTTCATATTTTGCCATTGTTTACGCCAACCACGATGTTCCAAGTCCTAGGAGTGTTAGAGTGGGGTTATATGACTGACTGAACTTTTCATTGCTGGTAATTGAGCAAGTTTTATTGCTTGAACTCTTGAATATATTTGTCCTATTGCTTCTTTTTGAATGAAGCACTTACTAGTTATTGGCTATAGGTTGTGGTTATTGGATGCATGTTACAACCTCATATTTAGAAACCATCTTATTCTTTGATTACGTATAGTCAACAATCCATGATAGTTTGATTCTTTATCTAGTTCAAAGTGCATCAACAAACTGGACATTCGAAGTTTTACTATGTTCATTTCTTTTCTACAGTGAGGATCGGTTGATTTTATTTGTCTTTCATATCATTTTGTAGTGACATTTAATTTTTTTAATATTATATACCTTCTCTTATATTTGTCTGTTCATTGTTGGCAATGATACTTGTTTGCTTGCAGAGAGTTACTCCTTGGAATGTTGATAAATTGAGGGAAGCTATAGTCAATGGACCTGATGTGCATCCTGGAGCTACTCGGTATGTTGATAAGATATCTACTAAGATATTGCCAGCATGCAGGAAATCTCGTATTTCAATTTCAAGGAGGTTGCCCTCCTCAAGAGGGGCTGTGATCCAATCTGGAAAGGCCAGTGATCCTGAATATGAAGGCAAAGTTGTATATCGCCATTTGAAAGATGGAGATATTGTGCTCGTCAACCGGCAGGTATTTCTGCTCTTCTGTTGATTTTATGTTTACGTGAGTATTTGGATTCCATGTTTGGTTTGATATTAGCTATCTTGCTTCTCAGAGCAATTAACAAGTACTTTTAAGGAGCTTGTTTTTTTATATGATGAAAAGAAGAAAATTACTACCTATGTTTCAAATTAAGTGTCGTTTTAGAGTCCAATTTTGTTTCAAAATAAATGTCACTTTCCGATTTTAGCAAACATTTACACATGACTTTCCTATAATGCTCTTTGTCATAATGACTTTCACATAGAAAATGAAAAGTTTTTAACCTTAATATTTTATTAATGGGGTAATTACAGTTTCCTACCTTATGGTAGACTCTCTTTTCAGTTTCATAACTTATGTTTTTTTTTTCATTGTTTTTCCTATCCTATGCTTTCCAAAGAAGGTATTGTCTCTAACATTGTTAACAAAACGTTAAAATGATGTCAAAATGACGTTTTTACCCTCACCTCATCTTCAACCTCTCTCTCTCTCTGTTCAATTTCAATATCTATCCAAACAAAAAGTCTAAGACTTTGAACAAAGCGACACCAACCAAGCAGCACCCACCATTTCCACTCCCATCTCTCTCATGCCCAAACACTCAAAATCGTGAATGTCACAGTGATGCACTTCTGGGTTCGCTTCTGCTGCTGCTCCACCACCCACCAACCGTTTCTCGAACCCTAGAGAGGTCCGATCAAACCACCAGCAGCAACATCACCATGGTCTTCAAGGGCAGGTTCTTCTCTTCTAAGAAATCCGAAACTTCCAGCCCAGATGGATCAAACAGCCCGAGATCGTTCGGCTCCAATTCTCCGTCCAGATCCGATAAGAAGAAACTGAAATCGGGATCCAAGGAGGAGGCTCAGATCAGTGGTGGTAGTGGAAGTGGCAAGAAGAAGGAATCGAAAGGGAAAGAAGCTCAGAGCCCAATTCAAGCTCAGTTGCCTCTGAAACCGAAGTCTGGGCTTATTACGAGCTTGTCGCCGGCGGCGAAGAAGAAAGGGTCGGAGTCCGGTAAGGATGTCTCTTCTCCGGTGTCGCCGATACTGGCGTCTTCGTTGGGGCTGAACAGGATAAAGACGAGATCGGGGCCGTTGCCACAGGAGAGCTTTTTCGGGTTCAGAGGTGATAAAGGATCGGCTCTGGGTTCGAGCAATTTGTCGCGACCAAGTGGCGATGGCAGTTCTGGGAAGAAGAAGGACTTGTTGAAGTTTCCCGAGAATGTTACCGGAAGTTGGGTTGATAATGTGAGCAATTCTGATACAATGTCCACTGGGAGTGCTCAGTCGAGAGACCAGAGCCCTAATGTACCGGCTCCGTCTCGGCTACAAAATGGTGAAACTTCAGCTCAATCAGGTATTGATTCGATCACTTATGCTTCATTGCTCACTTGCCATATATTTGAATTGCCATTTTATTCGAATTGCTAGATACTTGGACTAGGTGGGACTTTATAATTGAAGTGATTATGATATAGATGTTAGTGTAATCAATGCGATCGGACAAGCTTATAGGGTGGAAGAAAGTTCGAAAAGTTCATTATGTTATGTATCGTATTAATTGCAAGGCATTTTGAGAGAAAATATATTGGTATCTTGTCGTTGGAGCACATTTTGCGACCGGACAGTGACATATTGGATTCTGTATATAGTTACACAGTTATTGCTCATTATTATCTTCTCGACTATATTCGCTGAACTACATTTGGCTGTGGTCGATAAAAGTAAACTTGGAACTTATTTTGACCACATTATATGTTTGGCTGTTTGAATGTCACTTCTTTTATATGGTTGTTGTAGCATTATTTTTAGACTTGTGATTTAACTACGATAGTCCTTATATTTGATTAGATATTGGACAAGAGGTTGTAGTGACTCTTCTAATATTCATCAAGACTTACATGTTATGGATAAAGTTGAGGCAATAAGATTATTGATTATTTGGCTCCAAAGCGGTGATTAAATGAATAAAAGAACTTTGTTTTCCTGAGCCAAAAGAAGGAAAAAAATAAATCAGTAGAAATTATTGAAATGATGTATGCAAGAAGATATGAAAAATAGGAGGTTACTATGAGTCTTATAATAAACTTATGCATCTTATTGTGAGATTTATTCCGATTGAAAAGAGTCCCTACTGTAGGATGTGGTGACGTATGAACTTCACATCTTTTGAAAATCTTCCTATTTGGGGATTGAGACAACTGGTGAATTTTTTAGCCGGTATTTATAGAATCTACTTTCTTATATCTTTATTTCAAATGAAGATTTTAATATACTAACTTTTTTACTAGGTCAACAAGATCCATCATGGGCCCCTTCTGGAGGTTTAAGAAGTTCCGATGTTTGCACTCCAGAGGTATGGTATAAACTTCTTTCATTGATGCTGTTCATGTATTTACTTATATATATATAAATTGTTAAAGCACTCTATTTACCTTTTCTCATTTTAAAACTTAAGTATGCCTGATTAGACTTCATATGATTGTGAAAAACTGAAGGAGTCGGAATCCCCCCGTTTTCAAGCTATACTTCGTGTCACAAGTGCACCCAGAAAGAGGTTTCCGTCTGACATCAAAAGTTTCTCTCATGAATTAAACTCTAAAGGTGTCCGACCTTTCCCATTTTGGAAGCCCCGAGGCTTAAATAACCTGGAGGTACATAAGTTCGCCATAAGTTAACTCTTGCAGGTACCATATTACACAGTAGGAAGTTCCACACCTAATCACCTTGCCTTTTATAACAGGAAGTCTTAGTTGTCATTCGAGCAAAATTTGACAAAGCAAAGGAAGAAGTGAATTCTGATCTAGCCATCTTTGCAGCAGATTTGGTAGGAATTCTTGAAAAAAATGCAGAAAGTCAGCCTGAGTTGCAGGAAACTATTGAGGATTTGCTGATTTTGGCTCGTAGATGCGCAATGTTATCACCTGGAGAGTTCTGGCTCCAGTGTGAAGGTATAGTTCAGGATTTAGATGATAGGCGTCAAGAACTTCCTATGGGAATGCTCAAGCAGCTTCATACCCGGATGCTTTTCATTCTTACAAGATGTACAAGATTGTTGCAGTTCCACAAGGAAAGTGGTTTGGCTGATGATGAACAAGTCCTCCAGCTTCGTCAGTCTAGAGTGCTGCATTCTGCTGATAAACGAATTCCTCCACCTGTGGTAAGGGATGCTAAAAGTTCTAGCGCAACAAAAGCTGTGCATGCAGCTTCATCCAGGAAATTTTATAGTCAGGAGCAGCATCATGGGTTGGATTGGAAAAGAGACCATGTTCCACAGCCAGTAAGTTTTCTTTCTCCTCCTGCAGATGACAGTTCAAAGAACTTGGAATCACCTGGAGGCAGGGGGGACCGGATAGCTTCTTGGAAAAAACTTCCATCTCCTGCAGGGAAAAGCACAAACGAGGCTGCTCTAGTAATAGAGCAGAATAATAATAATAAGGTTGAACCCTTGAAAACCCTTAATAAGGGAGTAATAATTGCTGGCATGGATCTTGCTGCTGTTAAGCCTCCTGAGCCTCATGGAAAAGATTCTCATGAACATTCTACCAAGCACCAGCATAAAGTTTCTTGGGGCTACTGGGGAGATATGCAGAATGTTCCTGATGAAAATTCAATTATTTGTCGCATTTGTGAGGAGGAGGTTCCAACTTTACAGGTGGAAGATCATTCAAGAATCTGTGCAATAGCTGATAGATGTGATCAGAAGGGTCTAAGTGTGAATGAGCGTCTTGTCAGAATTGCTGAAACTCTTGAGAAGATGATGGAATCCTTTGGACAGAAGGATATCCAAAACATGGTAGGAAGCCCTGATGTTGCAAAAGTGTCGAATTCTAGTGTGACTGAAGAGTCTGATGTTCTCTCACCCAAACTTAGTGATTGGTCTCGGCGAGGCTCAGAGGACATGCTTGACTGCTTTCCCGAAGCTGATAATTCTGCTTTTATGGATGATATGAAAGGTTTAACTTTGATGTCATGTAAAACTCGTTTTGGTCCCAAGTCTGATCAAGGAATGACAACGTCGTCTGCTGGTAGCATGACACCTAGATCTCCACTATTAACACCAAGGACCAGTCAGATAGACTTGCTCTTGTCAGGGAAAGGTGCTTTCTCTGAGCATGATGATATTCCTCAGGTATTTGTCATACCATCAAAAGAGTGACTTTATCATCTCCATCAATCTTCTTCTTGACCATTTTAAATCGCAGAATTAAACTTTATCAGATTGAGGGGATCTTTACTCTTAGGAATATTATAAAACCTCACATGTTGAGATATGAATGAATCACCTTAGATGTAGAGCATTCTTTGGATTTTTTTTTTTTGTTTGCATGCCCAAGCTTGTACTTTTTTGTATTGGGGTAACTACAAAGTAAAATTGAAAATGTATTTCAAGAACCTCTTTGAATGCTTTCTTAATAGAGGCAAGGATATTTATGGCATTTTAGTATTGAGATTTTTTTCCATACGAACAACTTTTTATTGCTGCACGTGGTCACCATTTTATGGGAAATAGATGAAAATGGATATCTAACCTTGAGTTTGCATTCTATTACTATCAGTGTTGTCAAGTTGTGATTTCTTCCGTGTGATGCAGATGGCTGAACTTGTTGATATTGCACGATGTGTAGCAACTACACCTATGGATGATGAACGGTCGATATCATATTTATTGTCTTGTCTTGAGGACTTAACAGAGGTCATTAATCGTAGGAAGTTTGATGCAGTAACTGTGGAGTCGTTTGGAACACGCATTGAGAAGCTGATTCGGTGAGTACATGACATATATTTCTTGAATCTTTCAAATTATAGTGTTTATTATACTATGAAATTGGAGCTCCGCTTCATACGGAAAAGTTTACTCGTCATTCTTATTGGAAATTTCCAACTTTGGAATTAAGTAAAGTTTGTTAATTGCTGCTTTATTGTTTGTCATAATTTAATGAGTTTTGGTTGTCTAGGGAGAAATATGTGCAATTTTGTACTCAGATGGAAGATGAAAAGGTTGACATAACAAGTACTGTAATTGATGAAGATGCGCCTTTAGAAGATGATGTGGTTCGTAGCTTGAGAACAAGTCCTTTACATTCTTCTAAGGATCGTACAACCATAGATGACTTTGAAATAATTAAACCAATCAGTCGTGGAGCATTTGGCCGAGTTTTCTTGGCCAAAAAGAGAACAACAGGAGACCTTTTTGCCATCAAGGTACATCAAAACTGGGGCCATGATTGTGCTTTATGAGTTTTCTTCACACACAGTCGCACACAAAAAATGTTATGTTAATTTAAAGTCGGTATGGTGTTCATTTTTTCTGTGCTACATCTATAAGGCATGCATCAATTTTCCTCTTTATTATTGTTATATGTGCCACCAAGTTCCTGTCATAAGCTGTAACTTTTATACCAGCTTATTTGCTTTACTAGAATGTTTTCTTTATTCAGTATTAACTTTTCTGTACTGTCTGACATGCAAATGTATTTTTGGGGTTACCTATTATTCATTTTGGGTGTAATTTTCCATAAAGCACTGGGTTCTGCATTTTCATCTGGCCGTTTTTTGAATGGTGAGGAGGATACAGATTTTGATTTATTGTATTTGCCGCAGGTCCTTAAAAAGGCGGATATGATCCGTAAGAATGCCGTTGAAAGTATTTTAGCAGAACGTGACATTTTAATTTCAGTTCGCAATCCTTTTGTGGTGAGCAGGTCCAGCTATTTATGTATTTTGCCTGCCGTTAGAATTAGTCGTTTCAATTTTAAAATGGATGTCTGATGTTTCAGGTTCGCTTTTTTTATTCATTTACATGTCGCGAAAACTTGTATCTGGTGATGGAGTATTTGAATGGGGGAGATCTATATTCATTGTTGAGGAATTTAGGCTGCTTAGATGAAGATGTTGCTCGTGTGTACATAGCAGAAGTTGTAAGTTTTTGTTTGCTCTATAGTAGTATTTTGTATTCAGATAATAATGCAACTCTTAGTTTGAAGTACAATGTTGTTGTAGGTGCTTGCATTGGAATATTTGCATTCACTGCGTGTTGTTCATCGTGATTTGAAGCCGGATAATTTGTTGATTGCTCATGATGGTCATATAAAGGTAACTGTAGTTTCCTTTGTTTCTCTTACACCCTCTCCTCTTTCCCATAACAAATATAAAGGTTCTCATGTAAGACAACCTTTTGTGGTTTGTGGACCTAAAAGCTCTTTCATTGTGTTAACCAGTTGACAGACTTTGGGCTTTCAAAGGTTGGTCTCATCAACAGCACTGATGATTTATCTGGTCCAGCCGTTAGTGGGACATCTATACTTGGGGACAATGATCCCCCATTATCTGCAGATCAGCAAGAAAGACGAAAAAAACGTTCGGCTGTTGGTACACCCGACTATTTGGCTCCAGAGATACTTTTGGGAACAGGACATGGTTTGTATAACCCCTTTTACTTAGAATTTGTATTGGTTCAATGATCAATCTTTTACTAGTTCGGTCAAAATTGGCAATTCTTGGGAGCAATTTTTTTTTTTTTGGCTTTGCTTAAACTTATATAGAGTCCAGTTGCTATGAAATGGATTTAGTGTCAAGTTCAAAGCTAAAGTTTCACTTCACTAATGTTTTTGTTCATTTTTTAGTTCGATGTGCAATATATCGGAAAACTGTACTGAAGTATTCGTTTTATTATTTTCCTCAGGTACAACTGCAGATTGGTGGTCCGTTGGTGTCATTTTATTTGAATTGATTGTGGGTATTCCACCTTTCAACGCAGAGCATCCTCAGGTTAATACCCTCATAAATACTTTCCAACATTTTTAACCTGACTTATTAAACTAACGAACAAAACAGAAAATGTGTTATGTGGATTGTATTATCAAATCAAATGTAGCAGTTACATGTGATTTATAAAGTTTTGTTACTTTGAGTTCTCATCCTCGGTTTTCTTCTTATCTTATCTATTATGTATTTTGTTTTGCTTGTAGACAATATTTGATAATATCCTCAATCGCAATATTCCTTGGCCTCGGGTACCTGATGAAATGAGTTCTGAAGCCGCAGATCTGATTGATCGGTAAGATAAGTTTTATGATAACATTTGTTGAAGTTGATGGCTTGTGTATAATACACTGAGATATATATAGAGATGCAGTTCTAAGTAAAGTTTGACTGTAAATAATAACCATTAGTCATGCTCGTCAATTTGTTTTAGAGTGTCGGCCACATTCAACCAATTCTTTTTTAGAAAGATGGGGGACACATAAGGAGTTGGACACTTGTCCGCTTAAAATCATTATTAAATAGTGGGAGACTTGTAAAATCTAGTGTCCTACACATATTCGTAGAATGTCCAAGTGTCGGATACGTATCAGACACGGTACGTTGAGAAGATGAGAGTGTCCTGTCCATGCATCATAGCCATTAGTATTTTCCAAGGGACTTACTATCAGCTGCTATGGTCTAATTTCCAGATTATTGACGGAAGATCCTCATCTAAGGCTTGGATCTGGGGGAGCATCAGAGGTAAAAATTGTTTTCGATCAAGTTCAAACATTAGAACCTTTTTCTTTGTTTTCGAGTGCATTTTCCTAGTAACCTCCTTGAATTCAAAATAATGTTAAGTAAACTTATGATCCAGGTGAAGCAGCACGTGTTCTTTAAAGACGTTAATTGGGATACACTTGCTAGACAGAAGGTCTGTGTGTCTGATTCAGTTGCTTTTTATATGAATCTCTGATTGCGTATGTATCTTGGATCGGCATTGACCTCTCCCATTTACATATGTGACAGGCTGCATTTGTTCCCACTTCGGAAAGTGCTCTCGACACCAGTTACTTCACAAGTCGCTATTCATGGAATACTTCAGATGGCAATTTTTATCCTCCCAGCGAAATGGAGGATTCCAGTGATGGAGAAAGTGCAAGTGATAGTAGCGGTGGCTTAAGCAACCGCCAAGAAGAAGCGGTAAAGTTATAAATAAAAAACTAGTTGCTATTGCTTTGACATTTACTACAGTTAGTACATGAGCAATTTTTGCGATTGACTTGGTTTTTTTTTTCCCTCTTCTATGACTTCACCAGGGAGAGGGTGATGAATGCAGAGGTCTCACTGAATTTGACTCTGGATCATCTGTCAATTACTCCTTCAGTAACTTCTCCTTTAAGGTATTTTAAGAGCTGGTGTTGCATTAACACTACAAAAAGTTTATTTCTAATGCGATTACCGATTGACCATTTAACCTCTATGAGCATCCTATCCAATAATTATGAATAGGATTTGTGAATGTATTTAATTTCTAATTTGGGTACGTAGAACAAAAATAGGCTCTAGGTTGTGCCACGTCGCGTGCAGCTGTGCTTTGTTTTCCGTCAAAACTACTCTTACCATAGTTAATATACATCAATTTGGCATTCGCTAACCTCTTTTTTGTTGTGTATATACTTTGCGTACCAGAATCTATCCCAGCTCGCATCGATCAACTATGATTTGCTCTCCAAGGGTTGGAAAGACGACACCTCCCCAAATTCCAACCCATAAATTACCTATATACCCTTTCAAAAGCCGGGATCAGGTTTTTGGCAGTAGATCAATTTTTGGCATATCTAAAGACCCGTATTTGATGCAGTGTTTGTTTATACACCTTGTACATGTAAGCTTCCAAAACTTCCCAGGACTTCCATTATATATAACATCTTTTTTTACTTCTAAAACTATTGACGTGGATGGCTGTGTTTGCAGAAATAGAAGAAACTTGTGATTGGAACTGTTTTGGGATGTGCTCTTCTCCTTCGTCGTGTAAATAGCTCATTGAGCTGAGGAACTTTTTGTACCACGACTGAAATGCCCCAGTCTCTTGGCCTATGTTGTGTTGCTTTACACGTTCTTATCGAATCACTTTTTCGCGGCCCTAACCTGATTCAGGCTAGGATTTACCAAAAGTAGACCGATAAGAATGTGTGTTTTGGGGTCCGGGCCGTTTTGCCCCAAACCGGCAAACCCTGCCCACATTGTCCGGTCTTGGGGTTTGTTCAGTTTGTGACTTGTGTTGCATAATATAGCATTGAGGACTCATCCCATATGTGACATTGGAAGTTTAGGAACTTGTTGAACCAATTTTATATGGTTCATTTTAGGGTTATGTTTTCGGGTTTTTACATTGGAATGGTTTCGGAGTTTGCTTAATGTTTCCTTTAACACTCCAATTGTCTCATTCTAACGGTTTATTATACTATCTCTACTTCAAAAGTAATTGTTCACTTTTTAGAGTAAATTTGTGAAGAAAGTGGAGAATTATTTTGGGACTGAACGTCCATTGAG
>JAYMTH010000773.1:0-18046 GCA_036897465.1 Pelargonium australe | reverse complement strand
TTTTGCTGCTGTCCATGCGGTGATGAGCTTGAAGAATATGCCCACCCTACCAATTCCATTTACAGCCACTGTGTTTGCTTCCGATTCTTCTTCCACCAGCTTTTCACTGGGGTATGTCACCCATTCTGGATTCTACACTCCTCTTCTTCTCCTTTACGCATTGAATATTATTGGAAATGTGTGTTTTTATCAAAAAGGTATTTTATTATTATTATAATTTGTTCTCATGGCTGATGCAGAATTGCAAAGTGTTAATTTTGATGGTTGCTCTATGTGTTTAGTGCTTACCCATCATTTGTCATACATTTTTGTAGAGGTGTTTGATTTTGATAAAATTGGTTGATTAACTGTGCACTGTGTTCTGAAATGGTAGAACCAATCCTCTGGGCTCAAATTTGTGTCAGATTGCTTTACATATCAAAGCATTAGATCTTACCCCTTTGGGATTGGCTTGTATGTATTGTTATAAAACGATTTGTTTAGTGACTCTAGTATCTTGGGTTGCCTCGTGCTTCTTGTCCAGACTTGTGTCCTGTATGAAGTATGTGCATGTGGGCTGTGGACTTGTTTCTGGAAATGGGATTGTTTGGTTAGTGCCCCAAGAAAGAGGATGTATATATCTCCTCGTGTCAGTCTTTTCAGGGTTTTACGCATATCGAATGTGATACCTATTTGTAAATTGGACCTTACAACTCTTCACAACTGAGATCTACTTTGTTGTGTTATTTTTTGAAGTTACACGATATCTGCAAATTTCCTTATGTTTATTCAATCATGGAGCCATCCCATTTCCTCGTAGAGGTTGAGGTCCCTATCAGAAAGGAAGAACACATCCCATTCTTTCGTAGTCAGGATCTTGACCTGAATGAAATATATGCTACTATAGAGGCTGAGGTCCTCCCATGATTTGTTCTATAACCTTCCTTCCACCCATGCTTCTTGTTCATGAATCATGATTAAGATGATGAGATGGATGAATGATCTCATGAGTACTGGCTTTAGGGTCGAACAATAACATATGCTCCCTGTTCTCCTGTGTTGAATCGTTTAACTCTAATTTTGGTGCAATATGTATACTTAGTCTTCTTCCTGTGTGTGCAGTATGGTTTAATGTTTCATCGACTTGAAGGCCATTCAGTACAATCTTCTTTTCAAGGGGCCTCTTCTTTGGCATCTCCCGGGGTTGGCACCTCATTACCTGATAATTCATTAGAAGATACTCATCTTCCACCTAGCAGACCAGTGCCTTATGATGCTGATCCCAGATACTCCCGATTGCAGCGGGACGGCTTGGTCTCTAGACGCGAGAAGTCAATGACTCATTTCCAAGAGGACTCACAAGCAATGAGAAGAAATGTAAGCAGTTCTGGCGCAGAATCCTTAAGTTTTGGGAAGAAATGGAATGAAGTTGATTCTGAAGAAGGTAGTAAAATTGTCCAATCAGACTCCTTAGACAAGGCTTCGGCAGCAGAAGTTATACAAGGACTAACTTCTAGGTTACCATCTTCCGAGGACGAAGATGTCTGCCCCACGTGTCTTGATGGTAAGTGCATTGTCGTAGACCCGTAGTGGTTAATTAAAATATAGAACTCTCTCTCTCTCTCTCTCTCACAGTAATAAGCTCAAGTCAGGTGTAGTTATCAGTAAAACAAACTGAAAGTTTTATAACTTAACTGTCTAAGTCCTTCCTTTATTATTCAATTGGTTGGGTGATAGTTGATTAATCTAATGCAGAATATACTTTGGAAAACCCCAAAATTACTACAAGATGCTCGCACCATTTTCATCTGGGTTGTATCTATGAGTGGTTGGAAAGAAGTGAAAGTTGTCCAATCTGCGGCAAGGTACATTCTGAATCAATCTTTTAAACACAGAAGCAAATCCTTACTTTGGGTATGTGTTATCTTTTCATCCCATGGAATGGTTATCTTTTATTCTTACATTACACAAGGATAAGATTTCGCTCTTCTAATGACTACTTTCCACCAAAGGCTGGGGAAACCAGTAGATCACCGAGTTCATCTTCCTCGCTCATTTTTAATTATATGTAGAATTGTGATTTGCAAAATTGGTCAGGGCTTGCTCTAGATCACTTGGGGATTGGTGTTTGTTTCTTAAGTTAAGCACCATCATGATTCTTGCAGGATTCTATTTCTATATGAACAGAGGGTTATAGGAGAGAAGTTAATAATGTTTTTATACATAGCAATCATCGTGAATAATTGATTCTTGGGTATGAGGTTTTGCTTACAACTGTAGTGGTGTATCTCATGTTAGCATAGACTTTGTATTAATTGTGTTCTTGTGGTATATTTATTTGCCAATGTTTGACATGCACTTTTTTGCGCTAATACTATTTTCTGATTTTCACCTCACTTGAATCACATCTTTATGGGAATTTCAGGAGATGGAGTTCTGTGAGAGCCCGTAAGTGTGGGTGGATCCAATTGCAAAGGAATAGATAACTAAGTATACAATCAGCCAAGCGTGTCTGTAAATAAAGATTCTCAGCCGTATATTAGCTAGTTTGGAATAATATGTACCATCCCTTAATAGGTATGCTCTTGGTCTTCTTGTGCCACTGATAGTATCCATCTTACAGAAACAAGTACTGTACTAATCTTGTTACATTTATATCATCTTAACCATTCCCTTAAGTTTGTGCTTACATGTTTATGATCAGAATCTTCATGAATAATTTCTTGACAAATTGATATTTCTTCAGCATTTCAGCCCCCAGAGTTATGTCTAGTTTGTGCTGATTGTGTTTTTAGATTTGATGGCTATGTAGAGTGAATTCTATTTAATGCACATGTTCGTGTCGGTTTGAAAGTTGAGCAAGTGTCATGCGGGCTTACACGTTTTAGTTATGGTACTAAAATACTGAACATGAACACGACATTCAGAACATAACACTTAGATAAATGAGTGTATTTGCACAATACAATGAAGACGATAAGTGAAGAAGAAATGAATTACACGTTGAATTCATGGCATAATCAACATATTTATCTCCTCTCTAAAATATAAATTTGACCTAATTATCTCATATGTACTGACATTTTTTTATATATATAATCACAACTATGATAATACACAATAAAAAGTTGCAATAAAAGTTTATTGTTCAAACTCGTAAAAATTAAGAACTAGTTCGTGACTTCTATTACTTTCGCCACAAATTAATATATACGAGAATAAGAAGTTTAAGCCAATGAGAACTTGCTACTACATTAAAATATTCATTTACTCATTAAAATGAATTTTTGCATCGACTCGATGGATCCAATCATTTTAAATGAGTTGTCATAATCTTATTGATAACTTAGCTTATACCAAATAATTTTAGCTTAGAATCTTCAATCCGTATATATATATATATATATACATACACAACAATGCTTCAAAAACAAAAATCTGTGTACCACAAACAACTTCTAAGATCAAATACCATCTACTTAAAAATAAAAAATAAAATAAAAAACCATCTTATTCCTAATTCATGGGCCACAATTGAGGTAAAAGAAGGCCCGCCTTTAACTATAATAACTTAGGCCCATATCCGTCCTACAACGAAATACCGAAAACACCCTTCAGCATCCAGAAGCCCTAATGTGCTTCTTCTTCCTTTACACTGCCGCCACACCCACACGACACACAGCGACACTCGGTTCCTTCATCTTCTTCCTCGCAATCGCGCACCACATCCGATTTACCGTTGAACGGATACGTGTCCGTTACGTAACTCGCACCCGCACTCAGTCCATATTGGAGTCCGGTGCTCCATAGCTTCTAGGCGCTAAATTTGTGAGATATGGTCACTGCTACTGTAGAACGTTACGTGCCTCCAGCAGATTTTGAAGAAGAGATCAAGGAACCTCTTCTTGATCTAAGGTTGACGGACTCCACCGAGCTCTGGCTAATTCAGTGGCCTGCTAATCAGAAACTCGACAAAAATCGCCATTCTACAGTAAATAATTTTATTAATTTGATATTTTTCTTGTCATTTATCCAATAGTGTTTGCTTAGATTGTTCTAAAGCGTTGTGAGCTGTGCAGCTCTTACTATATTACGTAAGTTGTTTAGTCACAATAATTTATGAACTTGCATTGTCTGATGATGCAAATTTAGTTCTTTACCAACTACAATTCAGTTTTGTTGCTATCAGATTTTCTATGTTTAAGGATAATTTTTATGTTGAAGTTAATGAGGTTAAGATGCTCAATTGGTATTGCAGTCTCTGGAATTTGATGGTCAAGAATTAACTCTCAATCTTCATAAAGATGGACAATTGGGCAGTGTTGAAGATTCATCTGGTATGTAATATCTTAAGTTTATCGATATGATTTTGACTTTATCGACTGCTCAATCAGTTTCCTTTGGCAGTATTATGACTTAATCTTACTCATTATGGCAGGAAAAGTATACGATGTGGTCAGCTTTGCTTCTCAAGAGCCAAATGCAACCGTTTTTCAAAGTTCTGCATCTGAATCCAAAGTTGGTATGCATTTCCTTGCGCACATTTTCTATGTTCAAGTGTATATTACTCTAGTTGGAACTTTAATCGTTTGCTGCTGTGACGTTTTAAGAGCTTGTATTTGTCCCCAAACATTCTGCTTATGAAGTGCTTCTCTTAAGTGTAGTGTTACGGGTCTTTCATTTCTATACATAGTTCATGCTCTTCTTTGAGTGTAGTACAATTCAGTTAACGAGATTAGAGACTTGATTAAGATGTATGGAAATGTGTCATGTCTGGCAGTTGTGATCATGCTCCACTAGCCATTGCTCAAAATTTTGTTTTCATTTAAAAGCACTCTAGATATTAACTTCAAGATGGTGTTTGGAATCTTGGATTTTGTTTGAAATTTGGGATTTGAAATACAAATATAATGTTTGGAAAACTATAGAATTTCAAATGACTAGGTAGTTTTCATTTGGGATCCCATATTGTAGGCATGTTTTCAATCGTATTGGAGTAGAGTCAAATTCAAATCCAATATTTTTTGTGCATCCAGCATTGGATTTGACAAATTTATTTATGTACTCAAATCAAATCCAAGAATTCAAACAGACCATCAAGGAATTTGTATCTTTGTAAGAGAAATATGAAAGATCGTTCATTAGTATTTTCAATAGAAATGTTAATGTATATTGTAGGTGTACATGATATTTAACATGTTTAGTGATGTCTTATGAGATCCGTCACCTTTTGGGTGAAGCTATTATGAGCGGACAATATTTGTGACAAATTATTGGTGGGAAATACACTTAATTCCCAATCTTACATCTGATCTGACCCTGAAGATATATTGAACAACTTAGATATTGAAGATGGAATAGTGAAATGTTCAAGAGGGAAAAAAAAAAAAAAAACATCTAGGTTAGGCTGTCTGTTGCTGCTCTTTACTCTTTGGGATATATGTTTTTAAATTTGCACGTCATGACCTAAATAACTCAGCTACTGGGAAGGCACATCATAGGATGCTATTCAACTGGTGACTGAATTTTGTGGATTTAGTTGTAATGTTGGGTTTTTGGGTGCTTCTAACTTATTACATGTATACAGTTGGGAAGATATCGCGGCGAGTCTCTCTTGTCCACTATCCAGATCCCAACGAAATTGAAGAGCAGAATGCAATCAAAGCAATGGAAAAGTATCATAGAACGTCTGGGACTTCAGTGACATCTTCTCATCCCTATTCAACTCCCACACAAAGTTCTAAGCGAGCAAAAAGTTCAATGTCAGGTAGCAGACTCAAAGGTTCTTTATCGCATGCAGGGGAGTCATCAAAGCCTTCAAAGAAAAGACATGACCGTGAACCTATCGGGTCCATGGGGCATTCTGCACAAGATTCAGGTCGGGGTCATAGCGGGGTTACCTCTACCGGATCAATGCAGCACTCTCTAGGAAATAGTACTCGTACTTCTTCGCAATCCTCGGACCACTCTCATAGGGGAAAATCAAAGAAGAGAATGAAAGTTGAGGAGTAAACACCCTTCCAACTACACTTTTCTGAGCCTACCTGTATTAGCAAAGCAATAGTTTTGCCCTTTTGTTTATTTTGGCATTTGAATCTCCAAGCTTGTTCTGATGCAGCTTTGTGATCCCCATATATTTTCTACTTTCCTGCACACTCATGGAATTGCTGCTTGTGGTGCTTTCTTGTCCTAAAAAGAGTATTTTTATTTACATTTTCACCTTTAGCGATGTAATGGAGACAACTCGTGCTCACGTGATGTGTTGAAAGTTTAGTCGTATGTTAAACAAGACAATGATTCTATACATTTATAAAATAAGTTGAATAGCATGACATAGATATGACATGTTTATAAGCGGATTAACACGATTTTAAAGAATTGGGTATCAACCACTAAACGGGTTTAATTAGTAGAATAACATCTAGCCACACAGATCCAGCTTTGCATGATATCTGATTCACTCAAATAGAATCAAATGGATATTTTTGTCCTCTAACATCAAGCACAACTTGGCACATGTTTAACCAAAGATATTCGAGCCGTCCACCAATCATAAAACGCCACATAAACGACAAAACCACCCACACTGACTAGCCCACTGTTTTTTTTATTATTATTTTAGATCCAATGAGCATTTCTTTTTTATTTCTGATGAACCACTATGCAAAGTTGCAAACGGCTCCGTTCAAGTCAAACTACACTGCACGAGTAGTCTTTGTTGAAAAACTTTTCATTAAATTACTTGAAGTCCCCTCAACAATACCATAATTACATAATGTTTCTTTAAAGTGTTGAAAATTTAACTTTCTATTGTTAATTTGATGAAGATTAGTTCGAGTGTCGTAAAACGGCTTAAAGATGTCAACTGCAAGTTTGCGGATCCGCTCATAAACCTCATAGTTTAGACCCAAAAAAAGTAATGTGATACTCTTTCCTCTCAAAACAAATGTCATTTTTTTCGTTCTAAACCATGAGATTTTAGAACGGGCCCGTAAACTCGTGGTTTACACTTTTAAGTCATTTTATCATACTCAGACTAATATTTATTCGAGAGTAAGTCATTATGAAAACTCATCCCTCTCCCCAGAGATGTGTTGAGCGGGAATTAAACGCAAGCTTGAGTTGTCAACTGCGCCACCATCTGTAAGTTAACGTCATTCTTTTAGTTTAGAAAAAAAAAATTATGGAGAAGTTAATGACGTATATTTATTCTTTCGTCTAACAAATTCAAGAATAGAAGTTAAACTGAACATTTATTTAAATTTTCAGATAAGCGTAACATAGTGCTAATAGTAAGGTATGGAGACTAATTATCCTAATTAGGAAGGAGGTGGTTATAATTTATTGATAATGCAGGGATGGTTAAATGTAAATTAGCGGAATTTTAGTATAATAAAAGTATAAAACGTCACGAACACAGTCATTAGTCATAGTGTTACACTCAAATGATGCATTAAGAAGATTAGATGTGCGACTGTGATTTACTCAAGTTCTAACAAACATCCACTGTGGTCCACTTCACATGTCCTCTTCTTCCTGATTCATCGATTCTCTCACTCCGATTCAATCTCAATTTCAGGTACAGATCCAAAACCCTAATCTCTTCTTCTTCGATCACTGCCTCTTTCTCATTTTCAAGGCTTTTTTTTCTATTTTGGTCATTGCTGGCTCTGTTTTTGTTCTGACGTCCATTGCCGTTTGTCTCGAGGTTCTCTTCGCGTTCGTCTATTCTTCGCTTTGTCTTTGATTTCTATTAGTTTCGTTTACTTTAGTTTCTATTTGTCATAAATGTTGATGGATTGATTGTCCACTCTAGTCTACTGTAGGTGATTGAGTGTGATTATTTAATTTGAATGTTCCGTACTTTAGATTCGAATTCTGAACTTGTTTTTGGTGACTTTCTCACGTTTTCTCAACTGCCAAACGGATAATGAGTTAATTGTACTGCTTGATGCCTAAACTTTAATGAAGAATTTTGAATTAGATACTTCGAATTTTTAGTTTCTAGATCTGAACTGGACTGTGCATGCAGGACTTCTCTTTCATTTCCTTGAATGCGTTCTTTTGATTTTTACTGTACTCATGCCTATTGTTCGATGTTTCGGTTTTGCAGTTCATTAACACTGGTTACTATGGAGGAGGCTAACAAATTCTACAATGTTGGTCTGCTCTTGGTGGCCACTATAATTGTGGCCAAGCTCTTATCCGCATTGCTTATGCCTAGATCGAAAAAACGCCTCCCTCCAGTTGTCAAGGGCTTGCCAGTAGTTGGTGGCCTAGTCCGATTCCTGAAAGGCCCGGTGGTGATGCTGAGGGAAGAGTACCCAAAGCTTGGAAGTGTGTTTACAGTGAACCTCTTCCACAAGAAGATTACCTTCTTCATTGGACCTGAGGTGTCTGCACATTTCTTCAAGGCCCCGGAGTCTGATCTTAGTCAGCAGGAGGTGTATCAGTTCAACGTGCCAACATTCGGACCAGGAGTTGTGTTCGATGTTGATTACTCTGTAAGGCAAGAGCAGTTTAGGTTCTTCTCAGAGTCACTGAGAGTGACTAAGTTGAAGGGTTATGTCGACCAGATGGTTAGCGAAGCAGAGGTATGGTGTTTGCTTACTTGTGATCTTTATTTGAATTTATGAATTTTATTGCTCTATATGAATAGTTTCAGTTCATTGGTCGTGAAGTAATATAGGCTTCATGCTTCATTCTGTCAGTGATTCTGAGTATATAATGTGCAGACCGGTTTATTTTACATGGCCCCCATAGTTTAACTAGGTTCTTTATTGAGTTTGAAACTGTGGGTAGCCTAGTGTAGTGTGGTATTTAATTTATTTCCCGAACGTCAAATTAATGTGCCAGGTGTTTGTCAAACAAACTAAAGTTTGATGGTATAATTGAACTACCTCATTATAAAGATGTGCCTATTTCTACAACAACAAAAAAATTGTCACAATAGCTTTTTTGGAACATCATGCCAAATGATGATTGACCAAACATGCATGTCCATCTCATTTTGAATATAGAATATGTCTTATGCTATGTAATTAGAAGAATTTCTCATCCTTTTAGAAAAAAGGTTACGGGTTTTTATGTTTTTGGTTTGAAATTATTTGTCTAACTGAACATCTATGCATCAAGTTGCGATCTTTGTTGCTCCCACAGTTAACAAAGGACTGATTCTTTTTTATATCCTTCAAACTAGCATTGAATTTAATTATTGATAAAATGTGAGCCCATGTTATTGTTTGATATGGGATGTGTAATGTTGCCCCATTATTTGTGTAAATATAAAAAGTTTATGACCTTGGTATTCATGATTTAACCAAACAGGACTACTTCTCAAAGTGGGGAGATAGTGGTGAGGTGGACCTCAAATATGAACTAGAGCATCTGATCATCTTGACAGCCAGCAGATGTCTCCTGGGTAGAGAAGTCCGCGATCAGCTCTTTGATGATGTGTCCGCCCTATTCCATGATCTCGACAATGGGATGCTCCCAATCAGTGTTCTCTTCCCATACCTGCCTATTCCCGCTCACCGCCGTCGCGACCAGGCTCGTAAAAAACTTTCAGAAATATTTGCAAAAATCATAACCTCCCGAAAGTGTTCAGGAAAGTCAGAGAATGATATGTTGCAGTGCTTTATTGATTCAAAGTACAAAGATGGACGTCCAACAACCGAAACTGAGGTCACTGGCCTGCTCATCGCCGCTCTCTTTGCCGGCCAGCATACCAGTTCCATCACATCCACTTGGACAGGAGCCTACCTCCTTCGCCACAAGAAGTACCTATCTGCTGTTGTGGATGAGCAGAAGTGCATCATGGAAAAGCACGGGAACAAGGTTGATCATGATATTTTGTCTGAAATGGATGCCTTGTATCGAAGCATTAAGGAAGCCCTTAGACTCCACCCTCCACTCATCATGCTGCTGCGAAGCTCACACAGTGATTTTAGTGTTCAAACCCGAGATGGAAAAGAATATGACATCCCAAAGGGTCATATAGTTGCCACATCACCAGCTTTTGCAAATCGGCTTCCACATATTTACACGGACCCAGACTCGTTTGATCCAGAAAGATTTGCAGTAGGGAGAGAAGAAGACAAGGCAGCTGGAGCATTTTCGTACATCTCTTTTGGAGGGGGCAGGCACGGGTGCTTGGGAGAGCCCTTTGCATACTTGCAGATTAAGGCGATTTGGAGTCACCTGCTACGTAATTTCGAGATGGAACTGATCTCACCCTTCCCGGAGATTGATTGGAATGCCATGGTGGTGGGTGTAAAAGGCAAGGTTATGGTGCGGTACAAGCGACGAAAGCTTTCTGTAAACTAAAGGTGGTTTATCAGACTTGTTCTATCTATGTTTTCAGAGAGGCTTTGATGTTTGCATTTGTTACCCTGAACTGGATTTAGATCATTTCCTTCTAGTTGTAGCTGCCCAAATATGGGGTTCCGGATGTGTTTGATTCTCAATCTTTTAGTAAAATCAACTGTTTGCTTTCTGATATATTTTTGTTCTCTCAGAAAATAACATTAACTTCTGCGGGAGAAAAATAACACTTCTATTCTCTAATGGTACGTTTGTGGATAATATTGCATGCATTTGTTTGTGTACAACTATTCATAACAGTTTCAAATTTTGCTAATATTTTGAATGAATCTAGCAAATTTGAGTAAGTTAATTTGTCATGTTCATATTGAAATAACAATTGTCGATCTTATTTTTACAAAAAAAAAAACAAGAACCAACTCTATCTTCATACTCTTAACCATCAGCTCTCAGGATTATGTTCTGGTTTCTTGGCAAGCCACCTGTACAAGAACATAACAGCTCACAGTTAATATTCTACTTGAAAATTTGAAAGATTGTCACTATACAAAGCAGAGAGCCAGAAACTAACCTCATCCTCTAGTGGACACTTTCGGGTAAAATTCTGACCTTGACAAGCGATCAATTTGGTATAATTTTTACAAGCTCTATGTCAAATAATAGTGTCTTGTCTATCAGCCCTTGGTTCCTCAACACAAAATCCAAGGCTCGTTGGCCCTGTGGATCACATTAGAACGGCGTTATATACATTTTTCAGAGCGATGCGCACTGCTAGTACAAGCATTATCTGAAAGACTCGAGTATTACCGAGAATGTTTTTGGTCTCGGACCACTCTTGTTGTAGTCATTCTCAGGATAACCCAGCTCAGGGGGCACTATGATCCTGCATCACTGTCAAATAGGCTGTGAATAAAGCTGCACACATTATGCATGGATAGTACACTCGGGGAAAACTGCTATTATAAAAACCGTCACAAGGTCGAGAAAAATCTTGGAAACCCTTCTTTACTAGTTTCTATCTACTAGAAGTTGATCATAACTTCTAACAAAATGCACTAAATATAGACTAATGAAACTACAGCACCATTTATATTTAGTGTAGATAAAGTCTTCCCTTGCATCTAAATGTACTCAATTAGTGACTGTTTGAACACTTATATATATTTATGTTTCATAAAAGCAGATGCATCACCTTCTAACACCACCTATAGCCATGCCTGTGATAGCTTCTTCAAAAGCTGGTATGACCTAGAAAATTCGAAAAGAAAACAAGTAAGATAATGCAATCAATATAATAGATTTGTCCAACTATATGCACATAATTACATTATACAACTTGGGGGGTAAACAGTACATTGAACAGGCACAATTAAAGATCTGATGTATAGCTCTGGGTAAAGGGAAAACATGAAGGTGAAATAAGAATTCGAAGCTGTAATATACTAGAACATAGTGCAGTGCATACGATTAGGAACAGTTTATTGTTCTTGACATCTTGTCATCTGATTATTAATGACATTTTTTATTTTTATCTAACAGGGAATAATTCTCACCTCTTGAGATCCTACCCTGAATTTGAAGAAGGCCTTGTCCTCACCCTGCATATAAAGAAACGCTAAAAATTGTCTTTTAAGCAAATATTGGAGAATGGTATCCAAATAGGATGAGAAGCACTTGATACCTCAAAGGAACCACCCTTTGTCTTGTTTCGAGCTTCAAATATGCGCCCATAGTAGCCTATGGTGTAGCCATCCCAATCAACCTAAAATACAGAATTGGTTTATGAATTGAACCAATTACTTCTACATGGAAAAAGGAAAATATTTGTCCAATTTGCAAGCAGACATAGGTCTTATTCAAGAATATTCAGCTAGTTCAAACAACATTTTTCTCTTTCATTTAAAAAATTTCCCGTTTTGTAAGACAAGAAAATCAACATCCTATACTGCAGAATATAACCAATTCCTGGAAAGTATGTTTGGATATTTATATTCTGTCTGCATTATTCAAAGTCATGTAGTGAGGAAGGTTGACTATCTGGCAAGATATATATGAGCTAAAAGAAGTATAAGGGACCTAGATGCTTCTTGCTTTTAAAAGCATTTGTGTATCTTTCCAATCCAAGTTAATGAAATTACATAAAGAATACTGTTTTCCTGTTCCACTTCTAAAACCAATGCTATAATCTCAAACAAAAAAGAGCTTATGCTCCAAGCCTCCAACTTTTTAGCCTCATTTCAACTCGTCATCTTGGATGTGTATAGAATTGGGATAACTTAATAACATAGTCACCGAATTCTAGGACCAGAATACAATTACTATTGGCTTACCACTACAGTTTCTCCCATCTTTGGTTTGGGACCAGTTCCTACTCGCAAGTCCTGCAAATTACTTTTAGATATGAAATTAAACATATCAATAGACTAAGACTGCTTTAGCATGGACATATGCATGGAGGTTTTCTAAATGCTGTTTTCTAAAGGTGACCTTATACTGAAGACCTGATTCTGTTTCCATGTAGTCTGGATACCGCATTTTTGACTTTCCATAATCCTTCCCCCTCAGTGCTGGCACTGCAAGTTCAAATAAGTTTCTATGAGTAAGTCAACACAATCTTCAACATATTCAAACAGCTCTATGGTCCATACTAATAAGGATGCAGGGTTGTCATTACTACATGCCACACCACAATACAACTAACTTCCTCAGGATGTGCATACTGTACCCATTAGTTAACAAGAAAGTTCAGAAAAAGCAAACATGAAAATATTATGCAAAAATCCTTTTACTTGTTAATGTACAAGATGAGTTCATCACCCAAAGGAATAAGGAGGTAGTATCTCACGAAATAGCAACACTTGGATAATTCTAGGGCGTTATAGATCAAGATTGAGTAATGGATTAGACCAAAGTACTGAGATTGAAAATATATAGATTGTAAGACTTGAATAACTTCTCCATGTTACTACTCTTAAAAATAGAAACAACAATATGTGGATGCATCTAAGCTGCTCGCTATTGAGATAACATCGGTCTTTAAGCTCATATAATAAGCTACTCGTTAAACACAAATGTATCTTATAACAAAAAGAGGGCTGGAAATTACTGTCAGCAAAATCCGATGCAAAAGCCACTTCATTCTTCGAGGCAATCAGCACTGCTCCAGCTAGTAATCCAATGGACGAGGCCACAAATTCTCTTCGATCAAAGAGTCTTCCACAATCCGTAGAAGCACTATCATCTATTTGACAAGAAAATAGTGGATTAATGTTCGTGCTCCACAAAAAATTTGAGGCACATGCATCAAAATCAATCATAAATGCATAGATATAGAAGAGACCAACAATTTGATCATACATGTTGAGGCAACCAACTTAAACACACAACTTTACAAAATAAACGAACAAACAAACAAACTCAATTGCGAAATCAAAAGAAGCATTAATCATACTGACCAGAAGAAACCGAAACCTTAGAATCAGAAAATCTCTGTGGAATTAGAACACATTTAGGGCTCATCTGTCGACCCCATCTCTGTATCCGAAAGATCAAAATAAACGAATTAATTTCACGAAGGAGACAAAATTGGAACAGAAATTGCAGAGAAAATGGTACCTTTGAAGACGATGTAGAGCACTTTGGTAGAGACCCAACAGCTGAAATCGACGCCATGAGCTCACTTCCCTAGAGATAGAAAATGACTCTGTGCCTAATATAAGATTCTAGAGAGAGAAAGAGAAGCTTCTAGCTACAGAAAAGAACTGGAGTTCGGGTTTGGTGGAGAGGCGTTAGCGGGAAGATAACGGCCGCAACTTCTGGATAGTGCCATTTACTATTTTACCCACCACTTGTGCTTGTAATTTTCGGCTGCAGTAAACATAGGCTAAGTAATAAAAACACACATTCAAGGGTATTACAGGTATTTTACAAATTAAAACCAGAATAATCTTAACTTTATGAAGCGAATTTTTAAACTCATTATTGCATATAAACTCGACCTCGAAACTTTAAATTAAACTATACATTTATAAATTAAGAATGAGAAACTAACTTTTATTATATTTGGAAGCTAACATAACATATGGAGTAACTGAGTTCATAAATTGAGTTCAATAATGATAAAAAAAAGCTGCCCAAATGTGTAGTCTAGTCTTTGCAAGATCCTAATTGTCCCTCCTCTTCCATCTACTCATCCACAGCCATAGGAACTGACTCAACCTGCATCAATATTTCACCAAAAAAATTCAAATATACTGTCAAGAATCACCAAATGCATATTGATTAGGCCAAGGTGCTCACTGATTTGCGGTACTGAAGAGCATAGAGCATCTCCAGGTAGCGACTCGCGCCGCGATTGCTAGACATCTGCTTCCAGAATCCATAAACCCCAGTCAGGTTCAGCAACTTCTCAGAGTATATCTTCCATGTATACCTGAAACATGACCCACATTTCAAAACATCACAACAGGTTCAATAAAAGAAAACAAAAGATGATGTTTTTTTTTTTTCCTTACTTTTCCTTGATGCGGTTCAGGCCTCCTGTGGAAATGGTGTCCCAATAAGTAGGATCAACCCTACATTTCTCAAAGAAGTTAACAAGCATCTCCGAAGCCTGATCGCCTTGCTGAGGGTCGATATGGAAGCCCGACTTGCCACTCACTATGATCTCAGCTGGGCCGCCATAGCACGTTGCGAATGTTGGCAAGCCACAAGTCATGGACTCCACAACTGTGAGGCCAAAAGCTTCATATATTGCAGGCTGCACAAAAGCTCCCTTTGTGTCACAAATGTAGCGGTAGAGCTCGCCGTTCCTGACCCTATTCATCTGGGAGGATATCCACCTGAACTTGCCATTTAGTTGGTACTTTTCGATTAGTTCGTGCATTATCTTCATCTCGGCTTTCTCTTCAAGATCCTTCGATTCCTTCCTTCTGTCGCCTCCAACGACAACCAGGTTCACCAGCTCCTGGAGCCTAGCATTCTTGCCATACCACTCCACGAGCCCTGTCAAGTTCTTGACGAGGTCCAACCTAGCCATTGTGAACAAGATTGGCTTGTTCCTATCCTTCAGGACACACCTATTGGACACAAAACTAATAATCACACGACATGTTCGAAAACATAAAGTTTGGGACGAGGAAGCTGAGACTTACAAGTGCTCTTCGTTCTCAACGGGGCTAAAGAGGAGCTCTTCGATCTCAGGGTGGAAGGATTTGAGCCTCCTGGTCTCTTCGGTGTATGGGAAGTAGATAGTGGTATCAGCTCCGGGAGAGACTATGTTGAATTTGGGATCGAAGGAATAGATTCCATGAACAACCCGGTACAGTCCAGGAAGAGTGAAAGCAGTGTGACTCTCATACTGTCCCACAGTGTCCTTGCTGATAGTACCAAAGTGTAATGAACATAAGGATCATGAAACAAAGATCTCATTTGTTTTTTGGGTTTTGAGGACTTACCTTCCTGCAATCTCCTGGAATGTGCTTGTGATGATGAAATCAGTTTGGTTCATGGCAATAAGATCAGGAGTGAACTGACAAGAGAAATGGTACTTGTCTTCAAAATCTTTCCAATATATGTCAGAATCAGGATATTTTGTTTTCTCAAGGGCATGAGCAATTGTGCACTGCAAAAAAGATGGTGTATTTTAGCAGAAGCTTCAAATTTTGATGCATCAGAAAGCAAAACTATAGTACAAAAACCTGTGTGACTCCTAATTTGCGTGCTAACAAGGTGGCAACAATGTTTCCATCACTGTAATTGCCTATGATCAGATCAGGCTTGGCCTCTAGCTCTTTCTGGAGTTCATTAGCAACATACTGATAACCGAAAAAAGAGAGGTTCAAGTTTCAAATCAACAAACATGACAGCAGATGATTAACAAGCTGGATAACCTTAATATCCACATTCCATACCTCAGTAAATGTTTCAAGATAAGGCCACACTTCAAATCGGGAGATCCACTTGCGAATCATTCCCTTCTCGGTTCTAAAGGGAACTCGTATAATATCACAATGCTCCGTGCCAAAAACTCTTTCGAGATGCTGATTGCAAGTGGTACCAACAGCATCGGGGAGGAGTCGAGTAACCTGCACATTGCTCGAATAAAAAGCATTTGACATAAGGTCTATGATCTAGCATTCAACAAAAATGCAAAAAACCACAGAAAAGAGCAATTACAATGAGGATCCTATCGACATAACATCTCAGTTTCCAAGGCACGAACTTGATCCAAAATATACACAACCTGCAAAACAGAACCAGAAATTTCACAAACAAACTACATAGCGAGAAAAGATCGATAAAAAAATGTGATTAGGATACAAACAAACCTGGCCACCAGTGTCGGGATAACCCAAAACATTGTCTTGAGCAAAATATCCATGAGGGGACATGATTACAACATTGAACACAAGAGGTAACCGAGCAATGAACTTCTCGAAAGTAGTTGCATCAGGAGCCTCAACAAGATCCAACAGCAGATGAATTGTTTCCAAGACACGCGCAGCATTGTTTCCCCAACCTCTCTCCAACCCGATCTCTTGGAACTTGAGATCAAACTCAGCATAAGGGGTGTCCGGTGCCATATTCAACAAAAATTGCTCAGCCTTCCTAAGAACAGATTGAAGATTCATTGTGCTTGTTACTTTGTCATTCAGCATTAACTTCTGAACAAAAAATAACAATCAGACAATCAAAAATTGCACCCAAAAGTAGCTTATTGAAACACTGGTGTATCCATGTTTGGACAAAACATCAAACTTTTAGGACTAATTATGTGAACATTGAAGAACAAAATGTACTATGATCAAATCATAAAGAGCTATACCTTTCCCTTGTACTGGTGGACTCGGAGAAAATCAACCATGGGCTGCATACCATTCTTGTCAAGGGACATCTTGGCAGAAATGTGACGGTTAAGGAACTCCATACCATTCCCGATATATTTCTGAAGAGTAGGGCGTGGCAAAGACACAGCAAATGGTTCAAAGTCCAACTCTACCAAGCCAAAGGAAGAGCCACTGTTGCTGCTGTGACAAAACAGCAAACATTGTTCATAATTTTATCCGCGAAGAAACGAAGAACAATAAACGAGAAGCTAATAAAAAAAAAAAGAATTACCTTCCATTGACAATGCCTTCTTTAAGGCACAAATAATCAGCAGCAGCCAATTCAAGTTCATTTTAACATATTGCCAAACACCCGGGCTTGGACGAACAGCTAGTGCAATCAAATCAGGAGTTGCTATAGCTTCCTAAACAACACAAAACATTAATAGGAGTTTATGATTGTATAGAATTCAGATTGTAACAAACATAGTCTTTACCTGTGCAGAGTTCAAGATTTTAGCAAAGCCACAGTCAACGAGTTTTTGCTTGTCTTCTTCAGGTGTTTCATCAAACACTGCTAAGATCTGATGGCGCTTAGAAATTCTTGCTCCATTGCTTTCAATCCTACAATGTCCATAAAACCCGCGTCGTAAAAAGCATATCTTTAACTGATCTAAAGTGATGATCTCTACAACAACACTTATGTTAATTAGTAACAGATACCTTGAGAGGAAAGCCAATATTTCATTGGGACAAGAGAAGAGACAAGAGGAAAAAGACTCCTCGAAGCATGATCCATGAATCATATTGCATCCAGCCATGGCTACCATACAAGAATGCAAGAAAAAAACAGAGAACTGAAGATGATGAACCAACAAAGAAGCAAAATGAAAAAAAAAAGAGTAGTATGTAACTAT
>JAYMTH010000772.1:0-18047 GCA_036897465.1 Pelargonium australe | reverse complement strand
TCCGAAATTTAACCTATTCTGTTAAGTGTAAAGTTTGTAGGGTCTGTTTGTCAGGGGCGAAAGTTCATGGGAGCTATCTACCATTAGTCAATAGTTCATAGCAGCTTAGTGTAATTAACCCTTTTATTTATTTATTTTATCTTGAGAGTCACCTGAATATTATATGACTCTTTGAAAAATGAGAGTTATTTTATACTAAAAAGTTGAATAGGATTAGAATAATGGTATAAGTTTGATGTTTTTTTAGGTTATATATATTGCATTAAAATAAAAATAAAAATATCACTTTAATTAATAAAGAAAAGCTAGGAAGAGAGACGGGGGAGAGGGTGGAGTCTCCCCACTCTGAAGCATGAGTGGTGTCAGTTACAGGTTTCCTGGATCATTGGAGATCTGGATTGGAATACTAGCAACTCTGGGTTTAGCGTTAGGACTTGGATGCTTGTCTAGTATTGAATTTTTTTTTACCCGCTTAGTTCAGGTATAGAATCAGCGATGTAGATGCTATTTGTTTGGTTCCTAGATCTTAGTATGGTTCTTTGGAAATTATGTGGGTTTTCTTTTGTAACTTCTTTAATTTAATTGTAATAATACTGGTATTATTTATCTAAAAAAAAGTTGAGCAACTTGAAATAGAAATTTGAACTTTCAAGTACTCCATTGAAACTCTAAGAAAATCCAATCACTCTCCATGTTTTAATGGAGATATAATAATCAAAAAGTGTTTATGCGGATAACCTCCGAAAGATAACCACTCATGATTTTGTACTTATTTGAAACTCCTGTTTTTTTATTTGACAGACACATGAAACCAGTCAAGTTTAGTTTCTGTTAAAGTTTGAAATATATTATTAGTGACATTCAAAACTTTGAGAGAGAAAAAAGAACAAAAATTTAGGAGTGATCAGATGAGTTTGGAAATGAAACACCACTTCAAATGTTTTTATATTTTATCCTTGAGAGTCTCCTGAATGTTATAAGACTTTTTAAAAAATGACAATTATTTTATACTAAAAGTTAGGATTAGAACACTAGTATAAGTTTGATGTTTTTGAGGCTATATATATTGCATTAAAAATAGAAAAAGAAAATAAAAAAAATCACTTTCATTAATAAAGAAAAGCTAGGAAGATGAGGTTGATACTAGCTAATTATACTTGACTAAAAAAATTGTTTCTATCTTGTTTTAATACTTTCAACAAAATATGACCCAGTCCTTAATGTTTTTGTTCTGGCTTTGATTTGGAGAGACGAATTGGACCCATAAATAAAGATGTTTTTGCTTCTTCCATTAACTTTATGGGTCTTGGCTTCCATTTGTGAGTTTAACATTACATCAAATGTACAAACATCAAGATTTAAACCTAAAACATCGAGAGATCAAGCGCCATATTGAGTGTTCGTGCATATGTGAAGCCTCTTAACCACAAGAAAACACAAGCAACCCCTTAAAACCATTCATCCATAGATTCTCCATACCCTTCGCTTCGTACGTCAATGATTTCAGGTCATCATGTCACAAAATTAAAGGGAATTTTGTTTTTCTTTATAACATGGCCACACCAAATGCACACACAAACACAGTACCAGGAAAGCTGTTCACTTAACCATTATTTACAACCACTTGGATACAACTAAGTTTAGTCCTATGATATGCATATACCAACCAGAGTCCAGAGAAACATGGTTCAAGCGCATCTTCAACCGAAATTATTGATATGTAACGGTACCCAACAATGCACTCAAGGCAACTTGGCATGCCAATAGCCTTACGTATCACTGTCAGGGCTGACCTCCATCGTTCATCATCTTATCCAATACCGCATTAAGGTCCACTGATTGCCCATTCTCGGTCATCTTCCTCACTGTTGCTCTAACCAAATCTCTCCGGAATCCCATTGCTACAACCTTGTCAACCACATCATCGACTGGTACCCTGTTTCCAGTCCCACCATCGACACTAGAGGCAGTTGGTAGGGTCTGTGGTAATAATTGGGCAGTTGGAAGTGCCTGCGGTAATAGCTTGGCAGTGGGCAGTCGTGAGTGATTGTTTCCACCAGCCGAAGCAGAGGTAGATTGTGTTCGTTGTGTGGATTGCATTGTAGGGCTGCGATAGCTGGTAGGAGATCCACTATAAGGATAAATATTACCAAAATTAGAATACTCGGGTGGTTGGGAATATGCTGAAGGGTACTCTGAAAAAGATCCACTTGAGGGTTGATCATGCATTTGCTGGGAGGAACCGACATATGGCTGTTGGGTATGAGTTTGGGAAGCCCTAGGTGGCTGAGAGGGTTTATGAACACTTGGGGGATATGTTTGAGGTGGCGTGTGGTAAATTTCTTCAGGATGATTGGTGAGAGGTTGGTAGGCTTGATTAATTGTACTCATAGGTGGATGTAGTTGAGATGGATGTTGTAACCATGAGGTAGGTGCAAGTTGAGGTGCTGGTCCATGGTGTTGATGCAGTGCTGAAGGTTGGGGCTGCAAGTGCTGAGTTGAATGATATTGCTGATGCATGGGTTCTGGAGCCAGGGCAGGCGGCGGGTAGTAAGATTCAGGCTGTTGATTAGAGTACATTTGATTTTGGGGCATTTGATCAGGAATCTGCACTGCTGTTGCAGCAGGTACTGGCTGTGGGTTCTGATAAGGTAGGGATGGGGAAACATTTGGGAGAGCAGAAACTTGCGGACAAGTAATAGGATCCGGAAGTGGCGGTTGGGTCTGCTGATGGGCAAATGAAGATGTTTCCGGAGCCATGCTCGTTTGCATAGAGTTGTTCTGGTTTTCTGATCTTTTTTCCTTCTTCAAAGCTTGAAGCTTTGCAAGCTGAAACTGAGCTTCTGCTATCTCTTGCTTATCTCTTAAATCCAGAACACCACCTTGAACCTACAAGAAATCGTTAAGAGATAGCATGTAGAGTGTCAATAACTCGTGGTATTGGCGAACACATAAGTTCAGTATGTTAACCACAAAAAATAGAAATTTGGATCATGTTTTAAAGATAGGAATTAAGGTAAATGCAACTATTTTGGTATTCACTATTAAACTTTTCTGAGTACCGTTAAGAGGGAATCAACTTTATATGATGCGCTCAGCCTGACAATAACACATTATTAATGACATGCACTACCAGTAGCCCAATAATGAGCTCGTATGAAACGAATGATTCACAAGCTACCTTCCCACATACAAGTATACAACCCAACAATCAGACGTTCATTTTAATAGAAGGGTGTGCCTCTTCCTGTGATACATTTCTAAGCAGTCAAGATTTTTGTATGTAAAGTACCAAAATTGTTTTGGGAGAATAATGTATTACTATTATGACAGTGATTAGAAGCAGATAATAAACGGTTGATTAAGGAGGGAAATTTGCTTCAAAAGTAAGTTTACTTTTATTGTTTGAAACACAGCTTTCTAAAATGTCTTAATGCTCCAAATGTCCAGGAACCCTAGGTGATTAGGGCATAATGGCTTAGAAATTAGTTGTTGTGGCAAAATGAGGTAAATGGACAGTGTATAGAAGGCATAGATGGATACCTAAACAATCTTAATCTCAATTAGCACAAGGAGAAAGCTTAGTTCAGGAATATCAATTAATGGGTCAACTGTTATTATGAGGCATAAATGAAAAGCAGAGTGAACTATAGGTACTCAACTAAACATAGAAGCTTCCTAATAGACCTGGCCATTCAGGCTGCAGGCTGGGACAGAAAACTCACATGTTCGTATTTTGCAACATTTTATCGGACCTAACCTTCTCTACTAAGTGGTGAGATGTATTAGAACTGATGAAAAACAAGAACAAACTTTACTTGTGATATACCATAAATTGATGTATTAAGGGTTAAACTTATAAATGATCTCCACACTATACACCCATACCAAGATTGATTCTCAAACATTTTTAAATCACCAATGATATCTCAAATAATCCAAAATATTAGACTTTTGCAATTTATGGCTCCCAAAATTGAATTTTTTTTCAACTCATTATAATCATATATTTTGCACATATTATAATTTTGGTAGGAGGCTAAGGCAATAATTAAAAGTAATGTGGTAAAAAAAAAAAACTTTTTGGAACATAAAATTGACAACAACAAAAAAATTGGGGTTTTGGGTATAGAGGGTAAACTGGTAATGAAGCTAACTTGTTGAAATATCATTAGTGGTTTGAAGAAAAAGTTGGGGGATCAAACATGATATGGTGTAGAGTTCGTGAATCATTTATAAGTTAAACCCTAAAACCAAATTGACTGGGCTATCTATCCACTCAGTTTGATAAATGAACAGATAAGTGTTGAAGAAAAACCAAAGGATGAGCAAGTAAAAAATACCTCTCTCAAAATATTCTCTAGCTCCCTCAGCTTTCCATCAACTCGCCCGCGGCTATATTCAACAGATTCCTTCATATCATCAACGCAGCTCTCTAGGTGACGAGTTCGAGTTTCCAGTTGAGATAGTCTTGCACTGATTCCTTCCACTGCATACAGCACATTATCAACATGTTCCTTGACTTTTCTATCGATTGCAGAAATCAGAGCTGAATCAAAGGCCTCAACTCTCTCGCGGCTAACTCTCGCTGAATCAAAGTGGTCCATCAAACTGGCGTTGTTCTGTGCATCACAAATATAAAATGGAACACAGATGAACATACTTTTAGGAAATCCAGGTAGCAATTCAAAACAATCCAACTCCTTCACTCAAAAATTAACATCAAATACAGCAAACGCACGATTCTCCTCATACCAAATTCCACAAAAAAAAAAAAAAAAAAAAAAAAAAAAAAAAAAAAAAAAAACTCATAAACAATAATCATCGAGTGAATTGAGTGATATGATCTGATAATCCATGAACTCATTCAGCCACAAATTTCCAGTAACACAACCACCATGGTTAATGCTCTGTGAATTCGATCAATTAAAACAAAAACTAGATTAAATCATGGATAGAGAAAGAGGAGGAGAGGCATACATGGAGTGATGAAGAGTTGCGAGAGAAATCGACGGTGAAATCATCGTCGGATCGGGATCTGGAGAGTCCCATCATCATCGGCTTATCCATGAAATCGCTTGTCCTCATGCTTAAAGCAATTTCCACATTAATTACACCACACACACACAGTCTCAGCGACAAAGAGACTGGAGAGAAGAGTCTCAGAGACAAGACCAGCAGATGAGAATTGAGAAAGATCAAGCTTGAGTACTCGAATTATTTACTGGTTGTTTGTTTCCTCGTTTTCGATATCCCAACCACTGTTTGGAAAATTGGATTATTGAAACCTAACCGAGGATTAATATATCCATGGATATAACAAACTTGATTTTTTTTCATGAAACAAATACAATACAAGAAACACCCAATATCAGCAACTTTACACTCAAAATATGTACTCTATTTTTGATAATCCTGAAGAACTAGGCCATGGCACTTGTACAGTTACTGTCTGATCATCATCATCATAACCAAATTCCAGGCTCACTCCATTGATCTTGCATAAACTTGGTTTCATTGAAGCATACACCTTCATTTCCCCAGTTCCTCTCACACCAACTCTCACCATATCTTTGTCACCATCATAAACAAGTGACTGAACCGCACCGCCGGAGTTTAGCATGTTCACCAATCCAATCGGAGCAAATTGGATCGATCTTGATGTGAAGATGGTCACTGGGGAAACCACGAGAAGCTCGTAATCGAATGGCTCGAGTGTGATCTCGAGGCTCTCTGCTGAATTGAGTAGCTTCAGCTTCTTTTGCTGATAAACGTACACAGCAAACAAGCTCACTCCTTGCATATCAATCGGGTCGTTACCATTGCTCCACTCAATGTCGTTTGGACACGCCGTGCAAGTAACGGGCTTGGAATATTCGGCTGCGCCTTTGTTGATTCGGCTCTTGGGGCACCACCCTCCTCCCTGACAGTTGAAGAGTCCCAGGACTCCATTGTGTTTGTTAAGGTTCCAAATCTTGAGCATTGTCTTGCCGTCGTGTAACGGGTCCTGGAACAAGCAGTCTCGGGTGGGAAGTGCATAGGATTGGGGTCTGAGGATCGATCCGTCTGGTAACGCCAGGCTCTTGACGACCTTGAAGTTGTGTTTTCCCACGAAGTCACTTACGTAGATTGGTCCTCCAGAGATGGCTCTAGAGGCAGCGTGGAACTCAGCGCACGGATGCGTAGATTGGAACATGTCCCAGTCGGGGTGGATGAAATTCCCCATCCATAAGCTATTGTAGGCACAGTGCACCATGTGACATCCTTGTAGCCAATATGTCCCGTTTGTCACACCCTTGGGATCGGTGCTCCAGAAGTCGTCCCCTAGAGATTTATATATGCCAATAATAAGATCATATGGACGTGAATTTATATAATTTTATGAAAACACGAGTAGAAAAAGCATACGTACCCACGCGTCCAAGAGAAATGGCCTCGGTTCCAAGTAACATGAAGTCATTGCAGTGTTCCATGCTAGCTATAACACCATTCCCTTTAAAATGCTTCCTCACGGAGTCAGTCAGTGCCTTGAAATAAGCTTTGGCGAGCTCAACCCGACCCCCAAAGTCCTCACACAACATCTCTAGCAGCTGCTCAACACCAACCCAGAGGTTAGAAATTCATTTGAGAACACATTCGAGCAGATATTTAATTTTAACTATTATATTCTTAAGATGTTTGCAGTGAAACTTGATTGCGTAAAAGTAAATCCACTCACAAATGTCTATACAAAATAAAACCTACGTTTGCATGTAGGGATATATAGCAGCGAGACGGAGACGGATTTTGTAATCCCATCCCACGCCCATTTGGGAATCTTAATCCCGTTTGTTCGAGAACGGGGATTCCCCGTGCTGGGTTCGTGGCAGAGCGGATTATAGTTAACCGTCCTCATCCCCACCCCCGAGCAGATTTTTTTTCTTTTACTTATTCCTTCGAATCCTACGGGCTATTGGCATTCCTATTTGCACGTGGAGATGTCATTCGTCAAATGTTGGAATCCTTATCCATAGTAAGGAAGCCATTGAAGAAGACAAACAACGCAAATACGACAACATAAGTACCACCTAGTACTCACCGACTCAGAGGACTCGATACTCGCCAAATAAGGAGACCCTCGAAATGAGTTCTCGTATCTCAGAGGTAGCTATATATGTATCCTGTTTTTTTTGTTATCTATCACAACTCATGCATATCCATATATATGTCAAAACTCACACAACAATTTTTAATAAAACAATCTATCCGCTACAAAATAATTCTCAATTTGTTCTATGGAACAAAATAAAATGTAATTAAGAAACATAGTTTAATATTGTATTCAATCCATATAAATGCTTTCGAGAGCTTTCAAGAACTTACGTGTATCACATCAATCTTGACCCCATCGATACCAACCGACTGGAGATGAGAGTGAAGTCCCTCGAACATCTTGTGGGCCTCCTCCGGCGCCACCAACCCCACGCCGTTGTTGACGAGCTTGTCCACCGCCAGATCCTCCATCGTCGTCTCCAACCCCGGCGACAGCTTCGGAGTCAGGCTTTTCGCCGCCGGCAGGCCCTTCGTATTGGGCCTCAGCCCACCCCAATACCCGCACAGCGCATGCCACACGTACACTTGCTCTACGCTCTTAAACTCCTCCTTAAGGTCCCTAATAAAAGCCCCCATGCCCTTACCGGACTCCACTTTAGGACTCTTATAGTCCTTAAACTTATAGTTCTCCTCGAACTTCACCAGCCTGCACGGCATCTGTTCGCCGGCGAGGGTGCGGTTGATCCCCTGGTCGGCGGCGGGGTCTTCTTCGTCGTTGCATATGGACTGCCACCCGTCGTCGATAAGGACCATGCCCGGAGGGCACCCACCCTCCGTCAGGGCCTTGACCCCTTCCCGGACGCCACGTGGGTTCACCTCCAGGTAAAACGCGTCCCACGTGCACCAACCGAACTTGTCCACGATTTCCGGAGGGGTCTTCTCCTCGAGGAGCCTGAAGGTCCCCAAGTGGGCCCGGACCACCCTCATCGCGTCCTTCACGAGGCGGTACGGGTCGTCGCCGGCGTGCATGTACAAGCAAGTCCTGAAGCTGGACCCAGTGACCCGGGTGGACCCGGACTCCACGCAGAGGTCCACGTAGTCGTCGTCCCCGGGCTGGAGAGAGGCACGGAACGGTCCCTCCAGGATGGGGAGGAGGAGGACGTACGGACGGCGGAGGAGGTGGTTGTTGTCGAGGATCATCATGAGGGTCTCGTGCTCCACGTCGTGTCCATTGCTCCCGACCCAGTGAGTGGTCCACCACACCTTGAACCGGAATATGCTCATGAACCTAATGCCTCTCAGCTTCCCGATCGGCACCACGTGCCGGCTTCTCGGCTCGTCGGCGTCGAACCCCACGAAGCAGCCGCCGGACGCTGCGGGCTGCAAGCTCTTGGTCGTGTGGTGAGTGACACTATTGCCAGTCGGAGTGGCTAAAATGTTAGGTGGGACTTGGGTGAGGATAGGATGGCCATTGGCGAGAAAGGTTGAGCCTTGTAAGGTTAAGGTTGGAGAAGGTGGCTGGTCATTGCCGCCGACGAGGCCCAAAACGTCTAGGGCATTTTTTACTAAGCTTGGAGCCATTGTTGATTCAGACAAGCTACTAGCTAGCTAGTTTTGAGAAGTGGGTGGTTTGTAAATTTGAGTGTCGAGAAGGTACGTATATATAGAGAAAAATATATAGTGGCAATATCAAGAAATGGAGTTTTCAATTTGTAGAGAAACATGGGTTGTGGTCGTACGTCGACAATGACTTCTAGTGTTAAGGTGAGTTCGGGAGAGGACCATTACGATCTTTGGAACGAGATTAGGACATCTATTAACTTTTTAATTCGATTTTTCTTGTCAATTAAGAAAAATAATAATCTCTACTGTGTAAATGTAAAAATTTCTGGACCTCACATTGAAGTTCCAGACGCTTCTCCACAACTGTAAGTCCAGTAATGGTCATTCACTTTGCTTTTTTAAGTAAGTGCACTATACAATAATACAATATGGTTGTTATAAAAATGAGAAGCTTCAAAAAGTAATAAATTATAGTATAAGCAAGTTGATGGAGCTAGAAAGTTCCAAACAGTTCTAGGATGTATGGACAATCGTTACCAAACAGATACAAAATTCAAAATTGAGATTGAGTTGCCTGCACCGAAAGGCTCGTCTTAAATACCTATACTGCCCTTCCAGCTGTAGTCTTTATTACATCAAAGCCATATTTGCCAACTCACTCCCACGTGATCATATTGCACCAAACTGACACGTGTAGCAAGGTGGATCCATAGGCCGCCACGTCATGTCGTCATCCACTCTGCTAAGCGGCCTATCGGCAGGAGGACACATTTCCACTTCACCATTGGGCCAGGCCCAATTAAGAGCTGTATGGGCTTTGTTAATTGGGCCGTTCGCACGTGCCAGCTTTCCTTCATTCTTCTCTCGTTGATGCATACGGAGAGAGATCGTATCTCATGTCTATGGCTTCTTGAACTGTTTTTTTTTTTTTTTGGGGGGGGTTCAGATTAAATTGAATTTAGGGTTTCTCAGATGGCGGGAAGTGATTCTCAGGAATCGCAGCTCAAAAATTCCTCTTTTCAATGGGATGAAACCAGCCAGCTCTATTTCCATGCCAGGTTAATTTTCGCTAATCTTAAAACAATTGCATTTATCAATTGTAATCAATTATGGACAATTGAGCTGTGTGATTGATAATTATTGCGTTTTTCTTTTATCTATTTGTTGGTGCAGTAGTGGATTTTACCATGACCCTTGTGCTGGATGGTATTACAGTAGTAGTGATGGTCTTTACTACAAATTTGAGGATGGAAATTATGTGCTTTTGGGACCTGAGTGTAACAAGGTAGCAGAAAGGGATTTTTTTTTTTCTTAATTAGAAATGCTTGGTTCTTGATTTTTTTTTTTTTTTTTTTTTTTTTTTTTTTTTTTTTTTTTTTTTTTAAGTTCTTTGTGAGGTTATTGAGTAGCCATCTTGTTTCATTGCATCAGGCCAAGGGTGATGAATGTGGAACAGTTAATGTTAATCTCATTCAGGATGAGCCATGCTCCACTGTGCATTCTAATTGGGATGTTAACCATCTTTTATCACAGGAAGATGAAGTTGAAGCTTCTCAATGCATTGGAAATATTCCCAATGATCCCAGTTCATTTGACCCATGTAAGCATTTTGTTCTGTGAAAGGAGATGATTGTCACGTCCGGGAGTTAGGAGAAACTAAAATGGGTTGGGGTAGACCTATGTTAACATGGAAAAGAGTAATGAGGTCTCTTAACAGAGTAATGATATCCGTCTTCTATATCACACAAGTGAATTGAGTTTGTAAGATGTTCTGCTGACATACTAGTCTTACACGTTAGAAATTGATGGTTTTGCTTATCTTCCATATGAAGAGCGCATTTATTTTTATTATGTTTCAGTGGAAGCTTAATTGGAATTTTACTGCACTGTAGTTAAATTATTTGATGTAGCTGTCCTTTCTCTAGCAGATGATAACAAGCGCATCAGCAATCAAGCGCCTGAAAATCCACCTCCTCCATCAGAATGGTATGCTACTTTGTGGGCGCTGCACCTCATTCATTTTATTATTCAGCCATTTCCTTATTACATCTTTTCTAAACATAGTTGTTTACTGCATTTAGGTTAGAAGAGACGCTTATTGATCTTTATCTATCTGGTTATTCTAACATAGCTGTCAAAGCGGCTGATGATCTGGAAATGCCACCAGAAATAGATGTGAGGGATAACTTTAAGGTGTCATCTGATGGTTTGTGCATAACTTTTTCCTTGTGTTTTTTAAATGGGATGTCATTGAGACAGTGCCTTTAACGAATATATTTTGTCTTGATGCAGGACAAGATGCTGAAGAACTAGAAGAAGGAGAATGGATTCCTGACGAGGCTGGTTCAACTGACCTGAATGGTAATAATCTAGATGAAGGTTTTGTTCTCTATTGCTATTGATAATTTATTACTTCATACTTCACAGCTATTCATATTTAAAAAAATATCTTATCTTCCATAAGCCAATGACATACATTAACTTGAGCATTATAATGATTGGAATCATCTATTCCAATTTATAATCATGGGAAATAAATTCTGACCAAATATGTTCATATTTGGACTTACGCATGACTTATTCGGTACAGATGCTTCATTTAATGAGGAAATGTGGAGAGCTCAGTATGGTCAAGTCGTTCAATCTGAGGAAGAGCCTGTTCCACAGTTTCCAGTTGTAGATTTATGGGACTGGAAAGTTGTCATGGGACCTAGAAAGGATGGCAAAGGCGAGGTGGCTAGGCTGGTGGGACGACTGTTAAAAAGATCTGCTAAGCTTCACCCCTCTATGCCCTCTGGTGGTGGGCTTCTAAAAACTGCTCCAATATGTGAAACACGTCTTGATATGGTACGAGTTAGAACAGGTTTGCATTTGCTTCCTCTATTTGACAACATATATTGTAATTCTACACTTCATGCAAGTTCATGTTTGGTACTTATATGCCCTGAGCCCCTGACTAGTCAATGAGGAAGAGGAAAGCAAAGGAAAATATTTGTGTTTGGAATCCCCAATTATATATACCTCGTGTGCATGGGCTTTCACATATTTGTTTTGTTATCTTTCACTTTGCTATAGTACTTATGTATCTGCTTGAAATGTCCTTCTTTCAGGGCAAGTATACAAGTTACGTGGTCCTAATGCAACATATTTGTCTTCCTTGTCAACCTATGATTCTTCCAACCCAACAAAGGACTGGGGTTTTCCAGAATTATCAATTGATAAGCAAATTACCCCGCTGTCTAGATACAATGAGAACAATGCATTAACAACAGCAAATGGAATCCCTGTCCACAAAGATTTATCTTTGTTGCCGAATGAAATCTCTACTGTTGAAAAGGTAATTTGTGCAATATGAATGATGGGAATTGAAGCAAAAAATTCTCATATGCTCATAGCCTCATACTGCATCTTATGATATATTGTTCAACTCTCTTTTTAAGAAGCGCAGCAACTAGACTTAGTTCCCCTGTGAATTGTTGAGCAGTTTCGAATCTAATTATTTTAGCAATTCAAGAAATATGTTTGTGTTTTTGTTTTGACCAGATTGCATTTTGGACAGTCAAGTTCGAAGCTAACACCATTTTCCAGTTTTATCTGCGTGATGGTTCGAGAAATAAGAATTGTACATCTTTCTTAGATATTTTTATTTTATTTAAAAAAACTGAATTTACTTTGGACGATGGGAGGCATTTGTTAGTGCTCAAAAGTTGGAATGAACAATTTTGTTCCTATCCATAATCTTATGAAGAATATGCATCTCTTTCATAATGTCTTGTATCTTCTGGTAATTTATCTCCCTCTGCATTGCAGTACAAAAGCCGTGCATATCGGGATAGAGCTGCTGAGAGAAGAAGCCTGCATGGTGGCTTTGGTGTGGGTCCAGGACAAAAGAATTCGGGAGTTGGCGATGATAGTGATCCATCTTCAGCTACCTCTTACAGTACAGAGGAAGCTGCAGCCGAAGCCTTAAACATGTCATTTGGTACTGGTAGTTATGCCAGAAGGATTCTAGAAGGCATGGGCTGGAAACAGGTACTTCTGTTTACCTTAACCAACTTTGGTGCAATAACAGCTAAAATGGCATAGTTCACATGTCGGGTTAAACCCATCTAAAAAGGAAGTTGTTTTTAATATTGTTTTGGTTGCTATAGCTTCAAATTTGGTGCACTCTCGTGAGCCAATTTTTCCATTGAAATTAGAGATGTGTGGCATGGTTAATCTTGGAAGAGTGACTTCAATCCACATTGATAAATGTGTCATTTTTTGACAAGACTATTATTAATTTTTAAATCATACAAAATCATTTTGAAAGAATAGTTATAACTATGTAGTTCGACAGATTGTGCGTGTACAAAGATTTGTAAACTTTAGAGGGATGGCATGCAGTTTCAATATATGACACACCATGAAGCTTGCAACCATTTCATAATCTAAGAAGGATACTTTATGCAGGGGGAGGCACTCGGCAGCACCACAAAGGGTTTGGTAGAACCCATACAAGCTGTTGGAAACATCGGTAGTGCTGGTCTGGGTTGGCCTCAAGGGAGAGGTAAATTTCGCTGAAAACGTCTGTCACAGAATGTTGTTGCTCCTACGTTTAGGGTATGTGATCTGAATACCCTAATTGCATAGTTAATGATTAATGAATCTCTCTCTACTTGGGATTCGAGGTTCATGGTCATTTGTTCAAATAACAATTACAATAGTAATAATAATTTGCATATGCCAAAGTTCTTTCTTCTTATTTTTGAATTATTATCTTTTCTAGTCACCTTTTATGTATGTATAAAAGAGTAGTCATTGATATGAAAATAGTTAGTTGCTTGCCTCTATTTCTCCTCATAGGAGGTTCGAATAGTGAGAGGTAAGTTCGGTGCAATTATTTTGACTCTACGGTAAAACCATGAAACATGCAAGCATCATTGTTTAGGAATTTAGCCTCATTTTGGTTCCATGAAACATGCAAGCATCATCTTTTTAGGAATTCAGCCTCACATTTTCGTTGTGGATTGCCAATTTCTAGGGTTACGGTATTCAATCGTTTCCTTGTTGGTTCGAGCTTCAAGCAGGTTTTCTCGATACGAAACACATTTAAGCATCATATCAAACAAATAACAGCCCAAACATATCCCAAATAAGCCAGAAATTCATTTAACAAATACAAAATCAAGAACACACAAAAAGATGCCAAATAGTATGTTACAAAAAGCAAATCCTATCCTAATTGTAGAGAATATCCTCTATTTATTTGGGAAAAGCTAGGATAGGTATAAATAGCTTCCTATTATTTTATCACGTTTCTTTAAAATATAGCTTAATCAGATCCTTAAACAATTTGATAATTTTATCTTTGGGTTTAGATCATGAAGTTGATAGAAATAAAGACAAACAACCTTTTCTCCAAATCTTGCCTTGCCCACTTGAAGGGAAGGACCCAGCAAAACAATCTTCATGTAATTTATTGCTTAACTGTTTAATCATCATCTCTGTTAATAATTACTAGTTAATAATATTAGCTTAGGAGCACAATATTGATTAGATGAAAAACTCAATTTATTTCCGAACTTTTATGTTTCAACCTAATTTATTTTTAATTTTTTTGACAAAATAGACCATAAACTTTTAAATTTATCTCAAAATAGTCATTTCCCTTAAAGCTAAAGTAAAATACCCAATTTAGTCTCTTTCGAGTTTCGATCCAATTTGGTCCATACATTTTTAAAACCAAAAATAGCACATAAATTTTCGTGTTTTGACCCAATTTAGTCCCTTAATTTTTTAACCCAAAATAATCCATGAAGTTTCCAATGTTGACCCATTTTGGTTCTTAAACTTTTAATATAAGCTTGAAGGAAAATTACCATTTTGGGTCAATATTTGACAGTTTCAGCGATCAAATTAGATCGAAACAAAATTCATGATCAAATTTGGGCTTTTACCTATAGCTTATATAAAAAATTCAGCAGCCAAATTTGGTCAATATATGAAAGTTTATCAACCATTAGGGTAAAAAAAATGTTCATAAACTAAATTAAATCGAAAAACGAAAATTTAAGAACCAAGTTTCTCAATCTCTTCTGTGATTGGCTCGACCGGTCCAATTGGGCCACTTGTCATCATCTCATTGGGATATGGCACGTGAGATGTCACTTATGAAAATGATTCTGATCAGTAAATGTGTTAAGCCCTTTTTAAGTAACTTTTATTTGTTGGGAGGTGAAATGATTGATTAGAAGAAATTTTAGGGTCTGTCGGCAAAGTTAATCAAGTGTTATTGGATATGAATCAATTCAGGTATAAAAATTCATGATATGGGAAACATGGTTCTAGCACTTGGGCCCTATGGTTTCCACCATTTTTAGCTTATACGTGTTCATGCTTGCCAACACTAAAATATAAACTTGTTCATTTAATTTTGTTTTTTTCTTTTTGGAAGGCATATAATTATTTCATTTTTATGGCAATTTGAGATCTTAAGAAGATGGTAGAAAAATCTCATTTTCTTGGTTAGGCAGCTTAATGACCTTAATTTGGATTCTTAGTTGCGGTGGAGTTGTTGGATTTATTTTTCTATAATTAAAGTTAAATTAGTTTAGGAGAACAATATGATTACATTTTTTTAACACAAAAAAAAAATGAATATTTTATTAATAATTCAAATTGGACAATAAAAAAACAAGTTTGACAAAAAAACGGAAGATGTAACTAATTCGTGGGCCAACCCGAAAATAAAAAAAAAACTTTGATGAATCACAATGGTTAAAACATCATGAATGATTAAACCAAAAACAGTAGATATTCTTCCCCACCATGTTGAATAATCAAATTGAACGCACTGAATCCTCCCCTCTAGCCTGAAGAGCACGAACAAAGTGACAATGATTGTACTTGAAGTTTAAGCCGACCACATGGAGTGTTCTGCGAACCGCTTGTATGTCATGATCTGATCTGACAACAAACTTGAAGTCTGATCCGATGACTCTAACCATATCACCACCTTCCAAGCCACCTTCTTCTTCTCTGCAATCGTCTCTTACTCCCCTGAACACAACCAAAAGGCATACCGTGAATTTCCGCAGCAAATTTGCAAAACCTAACAAAATCATAACTTGATATCAAAGCAAGACTCGCTATCAGAACGAGAAAGACCGCAATTTTCTAAATGCAAATTCAAGAGACTGCCGCCGCTCTGAAATCAAGAGCAGCTGCAGCTGAACAAAAATCTTATTCGACTCTCAAAACAGCATAGAGAAAAAAAAGACACAAACATGATTACATTCCATTTAATCTGACACCGAAATAATGTTAGATACAAAAAAAAATGGTGAGTTTGAGAGAAATGATGTGCAAGATTTTCCACCTCTTAAATTGGTGGTAGAAATTAAAATAGACAATCCACCAACAAAGACAGTACTAACTCATAAATAAATGAAAAAAGACAAATAAGAAAATTGAACTTATATATTATTTAGCCATACATTTTAGAAAAAAAGACACATCAATTGTAGAAACATATAGACATTAATGATAATTTCATGTTTGCCACCATATATATATAAATACAAACTCAAGACCATATGATACAAGAGAGAGAGAGAGAGACGTGAAAAAAGGTAATGATAATGCTGAATCAAATATAACTACGAGTATTTGGTAAACTAGCAATGCTAGCTATTGAGTTCTTTAATTAATTTGTGTTGAATTCACACATGATATATAACTGAAAATTAGTATATAACTCACTTCACCTACCACATGTTGCATGTAATTAATTATAGTTGATTGTGCATACATTCTTGAGTGTTAATTTGTGTATGCACATGTACAATTGAATTTTTGCATGGCATCTAAAATATTGTAATATCATGCACGTCAAAGGTATCGGTCAACTTTCGTATAATAAATATGTTTGTAGTCTTATTTGCATGTTAGAAATTTTTCATAAAAATTGTTTTAAGTTTAAATTTCTTGGGAACTTTCCATATCTTAGTAGAGAATATGTAGCCCGCGCGAGGCAGCACAACAATAAAGTAGACTTTTAATGTGTTTTTACGATTTTGCCTTAGAAGTAACTGACAGTACTCTCATCTGGAAAGCACAAGTGTTATAGAGTGTTTCTAGAGAAAAAGTAGTTGACAACAATAAATGACTACAAGTGTGGATCTCTCACTTTTGGGTTGAAAGATGCATGTGCGATTGATTCGTGCATGCGTGTTTATGTGATTACCCTCAAAACCCATGCAATCCTTGAGTATTTTAGTGACTTAGATTCCAAGCTCTGATTCGGGATGGACTATTTGAATCATTTTCACTAATTCTAAGAGATACCCGACAAGTAAGATTCTTTGGTCCTCCATGCTTGTAACGTTAGGTTGAGGCCAACGGCGTGAACTCGAATTAATAAGGAACAACATGTTAATTAATGATCGTTTTATTTCCTAGAAAAATTGCATGGGATCATGGCCCTCATATCCAATAATCTAATCTTTTAGGGCTCTTTTGTAGGCATGCAATGCACTAAACAAATGTAAACATATTCACAATAAGGAAAAGTAGAAAAGAAGAAGATCCTAAGATCACATGAGAAACAAAACAACATGAGTTTTGCTACAAAAAATGGAGGCAGCTTGATGATGGGTTGTAGCCAAAATAGCAAACACAATGGCTTATGGGTCCCTCCCATGGCACCTCCTTTCTTCTGGAGTCAACTTCACTGCCTCTCTTTTCTTTTCAAATTTTGGCCATTTCAAACCCAAAAAAGGAGACGTGAGTGACAAGCTATCACACACCACAAAACCACTTTTGTCTGCAACTCATCACTTAATTCTATACCCAAATTTTCTTCAATCTATGATCATTTCTTGTTCTTTTTTTGGGTGCACACGTGTGAGTGAAGATGAAGACTGGCTATATATTGCTCATTACTGATATTTTCATCAATTGTTGTGCCAATGTTTTCAAACTTGGATTTTGAATGCAAATAAAGGAAGTGAAAAACTAAGAAATGGGTTCTTTTTTCTTGCTTTAAAAGAGTGAACAATTGAACAAAAGCAACAACTTTTCAATGAGTTGTGTAGCCACAATTGTCTGTAGATTTTGCTTCTTTTGGCTCATTCTTTGCAAATAAAGTTATTTTTTTGTAAGCAATTGATTATGGATCCTGTAACTACATTTGCTGCAAAGAAGTTGCTTACTTGATTGTCATGATGTGTCATGGTACTTGTAAGCAATATTAAGACAACATTAGTTCACTTTAATACCAAGTTTCTCATTGTTTTTGGTTAACTTCAACATGATTTTTACTTTTACAATCTTATAATTAACAAAATATGATCACTTAGCACTCAACTACTCAAATTTTTGTTGAATTCTTTGTTTGTTGCCTTTAAGGACCAGTCTTATCTGCAACCATATATGTTACTATTTACTAATGCTCAAACATCATTACCAAC
>JAYMTH010000771.1:0-18051 GCA_036897465.1 Pelargonium australe | reverse complement strand
GGATGGCGGCGGTGGTGAGAAGAGGGGGCATCCGCTGCCCCGTCCGTCGATGCAGGGACTTGGGCACGATCAAGGGGGTGGCTTGGGATCTGGGTCGGTCTCGGTTTCGAGTGTGAGCTCGTCTGGGTCTTCTGATGATCATGCTGTTTCGATTGATCAGGGTCAATTACTCTTGGGTGGTTTCAGGTTTGTTTCTCGGGAATTCCATGTGTATTGTGTTGATCGAATTGATATGTGTTGTGAGAGATTATGAATTGATGATGTGAACACTCTTTGAACTGTGGCTGTGCTGATTGCCAAAAAGGTACTTTATGTGCTTATCTATCCAAAATCAAGGTTGGGTGAAAAATGAAAAATGAAAATTGAACATTTGGGTTCTGTTTTGAAGCCCAGATTTGTGTTAACAGCACTGATATTTTTCTTATTTTGAAGCATTTTGAGCTGAGTTGACTGTGTCTCTCAATTTTCTTTCAGTTGGTTCTATACTAAATATTTTGATTAAGATGGTCTAGAAAGTTACTGGCTTGCAAATTATGGTCATTGAAGAATACTAGAACTGTTTTGATTTGTGTCTTTGATTCTACTGTTTACTAACACCCCTTGTTGTTTGTTGATCCCAGAGGAAATGGTGATATCAAGTTCAATGCTAGGGCAAGAAGCCCATGTCCAGGGTCCAGAGGACCGACTAGCCCGACATCGCCTCTCCATCCACGGTTATCTGGTATTAGTCTGGATTCTCCAACAGGGAGGCAAGAAGATGGAAGGAGTCAATCCCATCAGCTGCCTCTTCCACCAGGTTCTTCTACTAGCCCTTCTGCCTTGCCCTACTCAAGAACTGTTGGAGTGACTGAAAATACACCTTATACTTTGTCAAAATGGAAAAAGGGAAAGCTTCTAGGAAGGGGTACTTTTGGGCATGTTTACCTTGGATTTAACAGGTAATGGTGATTACTCGTTAATGTTGATTAGCACAAGCCAAAGAAAAATAAATCATTCAATTGATCTAAGAGTACCTCTGGTGTTTTATAGCACTTTGGTATTTCTCAAAAGAAGTAAATGTTTTGTTGGCTGTCAAAGTTCACAAATGTGTTGTTACTGTAACAGCATCATCAGACTATAATGTGAGCAAGCTATTGAAAACTGATAGAGAGCAATTGAGGGTACCATAGCAACATTTTTGTGAACACGAGAGCGCAGTTAGAAAATAGTGAAGTGTTCTGTTGTACTGTTGCTTTATATGGCTAATCAAATGCTGTAATTTTTTCAGTGAGGGTGGTCAGATGTGTGCCATAAAAGAAGTCAGGGCTGCTTCTGATGATCAAACATCAAAAGAATGCTTCAAGCAACTCAACCAGGTGCTCATTGATTAAATCTACTAGATATTGTGCTTCATGTTTTTGCCAGTTTTTCTTTGGACTTTTACTAATGGGTTTGTGACTTATTTGCATGTGTGAACAGGAAATAAATTTGCTGAGTCAGCTATCACATCCAAACATTGTCCGGTATTATGGAAGTGAACTGGTATGAGTTAAATCTTCAGTTTTACACTGATAATTATGTTGGGGCTTACAAATAGCTAACTATAATGAGGATTGGAGGATAGATGAGATCCTTTCATGGCATCTGAGTACTTCAGGCTCTGTTCAATGAGGTGCATTATTATGAATTTTGAACCTTTTTGTCGTAATACTTGTGAATTTCCATCTTCTCAGGGTGAAGAAACACTCTCGGTTTATTTGGAATATGTCTCTGGAGGCTCAATCCACAAACTGCTTCAAGAATATGGTGCTTTTAAGGAACCTGTTATTCAAAATTATACAAGGCAGATTCTTTCTGGACTCGCCTACTTACATGGAAGGAACACGGTGCACCGGTACTTGCAAATTGATATTTGGCTTTGGATATTAACAATTGTTTGAATTTGAAGTGGCTTGTTTTAGTTTGAGATTCTGAACCTGTTGGCTTTTCCTGCAGGGATATCAAAGGAGCAAACATCTTAGTTGGTCCCAATGGTGAAATCAAATTGGCAGACTTTGGCATGGCTAAACATGTAAGTCTCGTATCAGCCATCAGACAACAAAGCTCAATTCTGGAATACTGGAACATGAAAATATTTTTCACACACTTATATTGTTATACTTATCTTCACACGTTTATAACTAGGAAAGCAAAGCTGCAAAAGAAAGATTGTTTTTTGTGAAAGATCCTATTGCTTAGGAGAGAATAAGGGAAGAGAACTTTTACTTTTACAATTGTCTGATTCCAGTTTATATTTCTGTTCATCTGTCGTCTATGTGTTCCACTTGCACATTAGAGCATGTGATCTCCAATGCAAATCTTAGAAAATGGAAACCTTAAAATCTGGTCGACTGAAGAACTGCCAATAGTGGCATTTTATTGATCTTATAATCATTGCTTTAAGTAAGTACTTAGAACTGATTTTCTTATGTTCTGAACCAGATAACAAATTGTTGTTCAATGCTCTCTTTCAAGGGAAGTCCTTACTGGATGGCACCTGAGGTATTATCACCTTCTCTCCTTGTGATCCTTAATACTCATAATTTGCAACTGCTCTTTACTCATGAATTGTATCCTATATTTTGTCTCAGGTTGTAATGAATACAAATGGTTACAGTCTTGCAGTGGATATATGGAGCTTAGGGTGCACAGTTCTTGAGATGGCATTATCAAAACCACCTTGGAGTCAGTATGAGGGGGTGCGATATATATATCATTAGAACATAATTTGTTACGGTCTGCTTAAAGTATTTTGGGAACCAATTTTGTTTTATTATGTTGGATTCAGGTGGCTGCTATATTCAAAATTGGGAACAGCAAAGACATCCCTGAGATTCCTGATCACCTTTCTAATGATGCAAAATCTTTTGTGAAACTATGCTTGCAACGAGATCCATCAGCACGTCCTACAGCCTCACAGCTACTAGACCATCCTTTCATTCGAGATCAAGCCACAACAAGAGTAACAAACATCAATGTACCGAAGGATGTCTTTACCTATGCCTCTGATGGAAGCCGCACTTCGGTATATAGCCTTCTTGACATTTATATTTTTTCGGTTTTCTAGTTTCTATAAAAAAAAAAACTAATCAAATTCTCTAAAGCAGATTTTTTTAACTAGAGGCTGTATATGAATATGAGACAACATACAAACTAGGAATGTTCCATTACTAAAGTAACGGAAAATTTAATCCTGGAACTAATTGTCTTACAGTCAAATATCTAATTCTTCATGGATGTGTATGCATATTAGATTTCTCATTTCTGTCAGCATCTAAGTGTCCCTTATTGGGAGAATTTGATCCTTATCTTTCTAGAACGTGTGTGAAACAGAAGTTATTGACTTCTAAGTTGAAATTGGTTTACGAATTATTCTGTGTTCTATTTGGAGAATGTTTGAACTTTGAAAGCAATCAAAGACAAGTAGACAACCTTTACTAATTTGTTAGTTTTTACTTGTTGAGCAGCCAACTTTAGAGCTTCGGTCCAACCGAATGGCTTTGTATGATGGAGATTACACAGCAAAGCCGGCGGTGACAAATTCGAGAGCGTTGATGAGCTCAAGGTAACATTTTGTTGATGTCCTAGTACATGCTTCATAATAAGCATACCATATCATGAAGTAATATATGGCATATTTTTGTAGGGAGAATGTTAGAGCAATCATGTCTTTGCCTGTATCTCCATGTGCAAGCCCGTTACGACAGTATGGACCAGCCCATAAGAGTTGTTTCCTTTCCCCTCATCATCCAACTTTTGCTATGATGGGGCAAAACGGTTACAATTTCAATGACTACTCATTATACCCGAGACCAAAGTCACCAAACAGTCAGTACTGTCTCGATCCATGGCAGGACACCTCGCTATTTAAATCTCAAACGCCTGGCGGATCTCCAAGATCAAGACTCCTTTGAGTGAATGATGTTATATACTGACAAAACAACAATCTTCCAAGTTTCTCTGGAATGCCTCCTGCTTGCCTATAAAACTGGTCAGTATTTCACTCACTGAGATGAAAGTACTCGGATTCTCAACGTATGGTAACTACAAGAGGTATACAGTTGGAGAATGGTAGCAGGATACGTCGGAAGATGTTGGTTTCTTGATCTTTGTAATATTATGTTGTTGTACATGTTAGGGGGCAATAGAAAGTAATTTTATTTTACGAGTTTTAACGACTGATCTAGCACTTGCAGCATAGGCACTTGGATGAAAAGTCATGCTGTATGTGACATAGGACTGTTTATATTGTACCAAATGTCACTATTTTAAGATGACCAGGTCCTGTCCAGGCAGTGTTGGATAAATTTGAGGTCAGTTTTTGATTGCTAAATGAATTTTGTCATGCTTTAATCATATGTTCTGTATATGATGATGATGAAACTGAGTGTCTTGACGCGGATGGTCTACGTGGCAAAGAAAGCTGACGTGACTGGTCTTTACTTGCTGTAGCAGTTTACATGTACAAGATTAGAATAAATTGAAAGTTCATGGATCAACACGACAAAAAATTCAGATTAGGGGTTAACTTTATAATTCACGAGAGTCTGGAGGTCTCAAATTATTTAATCATTTTATTTTTGTTTCATTTTGAATTTGTTTGGAGGTAACCAAGTAACGGTTGTAAAATTTGGAAAAAGCAAAAGACGCAGAAGATAATTCCTCATTGAAAATAAAAATAAAATTCCCTCTCTTTCTTTCAGAGGAAGCTTTGCGAATTTTCTGAGATAAAAACACGTTTTCCCTCTCTTTTTTCTCAGTCCTCTTCTTCTTCTTCGCATCGAAATCGTCATCGATCCCAATATCGGGAGACGATGACAATCGAGATGCCGAGAGGCCTGCCGTTCTCGGTGGATACATGGACACCATCTTCGAAGAAGAAGAGGCATCATTTCCTGACTCATGCCCACAAAGATCACTCCTCCGCCATCTCCACCCACTCCTCTTTCCCCATTTACACTACCCATCTCACCAAAACCCTCCTACTCCTATCCTATCCCCAGGTCTGTCTTTTATTTATTGGAATTTGGAGATACCCATGTGAAATTTTGAATTAAAGTTTCCATTTTTAATTTATTTTTGGAATTATTGCAGCTTGATGGGTCTATGTTTGTGGATATTGAGGTGGGTCAGACAATGGTAATTGAAGATCCTGATGGGACTTTCACTGTTACAGCTTTTGATGCCAATCACTGCCCAGGTATGTAATTAACTAATTAAGTATTAGTATAGTAACTTGTTTGTTTTTTGTTTTTGTTTTTAATAATAATTTGTATGGGTTATGTGAAACTATCAGTTATGGTTGTTTATGAATTCTTGATATGCTTGTACGGGTTGCACTGTGATTTTGTGCTCTTACTAAAGAGTTCTATGTTGTTGGGACTGACTGTGTAGTTAATTCACCCTTATGTTGAGGTGTTGATTTTCATTTCCTTGTATGCATTTTGCTTGTTTGTAAGGACATATTTTTAAGAGTTACATTATAGTTTTTGGCCTCCGATGCGGATGTCGTTGTTCTTTTCTTATTCTACTATCTGCTAGACGTCCAACATGTCTAATTTTGCGCCTAGACAGTTATTAAAGTTATCCCCTTATGGTTGAAGGAGATATTTATAATCTTAATAGACATCAGTGTTGCTAGTAAGGTGTCATTGGCAGCTCTTCTATATGCATGTATGGTGTTAATTTATATTAAGCTCATAGGAAATGCAATATGATTTGAGTTATATTGCAGATTGTTTGTGTTTTGTTTCTTTGCTGAATTGAAGCCAAGTCACGAACTGCATTTGTTATCCTGTTCTTGCTTGCTTAGTAATATTGAACAATTATGTACTCAGCCCGTGCAAACTCTTCTCATCTGATTGATTGCTTCCTTCCTGAATCTCTCCATCTGTTACAAATTATATTTTCTTGTCTCAAGATATCAAATGAGCCTAAATTCCAATCTCCGAAGAAGCTTAGCAATTAGCATGTCACGTTGAATTTGCTATGTTCATTCTAGGACAAATACTTGTAAGCTTCAACAACTTGACTTAATTTTGGCATAAAGCCATCCAAAATTTGTCAACTTTATAACTACATGACTCTACGTATAGAGGATTTTTTTACCTATACGTAAATGCAAAATTTGCATACATGGCTGTATATTTCTGAATGTACTTCTCTGTATTATGTCATTCTTTTGAAAAGATTGATGCGCAAATAAAAACTTCAATGAAATGATATAGAGAGGGAAAGTTCAGTGGTATCTATTTAACAATATTGACAGATGCTCACTTGACTGGTGGGTTGTTTAAGTTCAGGAGCTGTGATGTTCTTGTTTGAAGGCCAATTCGGTAACGTTCTGCACACAGGAGACTGTAGACTCACACCTGAGTGCCTGCAATGTTTACCAGAGAAGTATGTTGGTAGGAAAGAGAAAAAGCCAAGGTGTCGGCTTGATTATGTTTTTCTAGACTGTACATTTGGGAAATTCGCCCAAAAGATGCCCAGCAAGCATTCAGCAATTCGTCAGGTAGTCTGGTTAATATTTTTTTTTGCTTCTTACATTACTTTTTCTGCCTTATCCTCCTTCTAAATCTTCTGCTGCACTTATAGATTCATGTTACCTCTTAACACACTGGAATTATATCAACATGTTAGCCGAAGTGTTACTTGCATTCACGTAAAAAAAGTCAAGCCATCTATTATGCTTCAATATCTAGTAACCTCGAGCTGTTAATTAACATCATATCCGTGAAGCAGGTTATTGATTGTATATGGAAGCATCCTGATGTTTCTGTGGTGTATCTTAGCTGCGATCTTCTTGGCCAGGAAGAGATACTGGTGGGTGTGTCCCAAACATTTGGGTCCAAGATATTTGTTGATAAAGCATCCAATCCTGAATTCTTTCAAGCTCTCACAGTTCTATATCCTGATATTATCTCTCAAGATCCATCTTCCCGGTTTCGGATATTTGATGGATTCCCTAAACTCTGCGAAAGAGCACAAGCAAAGTTTGCTGAGGCTCGAGCAAATTTGCAGCCAGAGCCTCTTATAGTTCGCCCATCATCACAGTGGTATGCATGTGGAGAAGGGTATCTAGAGGCTGAAAAAACTCATCAGAAACCGAGATTTAACGAGGCAGTGAGGGATCAGTTTGGTGTTTGGCACGTCTGTTACTCTATGCATTCGTCAAGGGAAGAACTAGAGTGGGCATTGCAACTTCTTGCACCTAAATGGGTTGTCTCAACAACCCCAAGTTGCCGGGCTATGGAGCTAAGTTATGTGCAAAAGAACTGCATTGTCTCTCAAATTGGTTCAGACGACCCTCTATGGAAGCTTTTAGACCTTGGGGTAGAAGCTTCTTTAGATGCACATGTATCGGTCAGAAGTGTGAATTGCTCTCCAGTGGTTGAACAAACCACTCTGAGTTCTGCAAGATCTCAACTGCAAACTATAAAAGTATCTACTAGCCCAAAAAGATTTCTATCTTTGTCTCCTCCGAGCCAAAAACCACCAGTCACATTATTTGGACGAGCAAGGCTTGGTCCTCAAAGTTCTACAGTTCATGAACAAAAGAAAACCATATCCATAGCAGAAAACCATTATATCCCACCAAATGTTACCATTGAAATAGACCAAAAACTCTCGCCTCAAGAAGTTGAGGCTGCTGTTAAAGAAACGTGCAAGAAGTCATCCGAGAACAAGCTTCAGGTAGATGATACTGAAGTACAATGTGAGAAGCCACCGGAGAAAGAGACAGAAGTACCAAAGGGTTCTTCAGATTCACCCATTGGATCATCAAAGAGCTTCAATGAAAGCGTGAGGAGATTGTACAGATCAATTAACGTACCAGTCCCTCGGCCTCTTCCCTCTTTGGTGGAACTCATGAATGCCAACAAACGTGTCAGAAAGAGGTACGAGCTTTAGTTCTATATCTTCTCGCAATGGATGAATATATCTAATCTTTGCTGTTAGCATACCCACTGAAGTGCTTTAGCCTGTAGTATAAAACTCGAGACTGAGACGTTTCATTGTATTCTTCACGCCTTGCTGCACCGTGATAGTATATACCAACAATTCTTCCTAAAAAATAGACTCTCATCAGTTATAGTTGGAAATAATGTAAAGTGAGTGCTAAGATTAGATCCTATGTATGGAACTATGTCTGAGGTGCATCATAAATATGTGTTGGGAGTAGTATTCAGATATCAGGTATTTGTATTCTTTGCATCGTTTCATTTCAGCAGCATCAAGTCTATCAATGATTGTAGCATCATTGTTTATATGTAATAAAATTGTTGTAGTGATTCATGAGGCATTTGTATACATGAACTTTTAAGATTTTATGTAGGTTTGTAGTAGAAAAATAAGAGCACACATGCACTTGAAAGCATTAAGTTGTTATGGATTTGGTGGATAATAATGTGTTTGAGTTTTACTATGAGTTTTGTCATAAATTTACCCCCACTTGTGGGGTCTAGAAAGGGTGACCCGTTGTCTCCATATTTTTGTCTCGAATCTCGTTGGAAATGCAAAGTACATGTAATGACAAACACATGTTACCGAGTGTTTAAATGTGAAGCTGAGCGGATCGAAATAATTTGTTATTAAATCAACCGAAAGCAAGACAATGAACAAAAATAAATTGAAACTCAATTGTCAAATGAGATCACAAAGTTCAAAATAGCGATTTAGAATGATGATTCAAATGTTATAAAGTGATCTAGCTAGTAGTATTCAAGTGGGCAATTATATAAATATGAGAGCATAATTTTAGACGTACGTCTAAAGTAATATGACCAATGTGTGTCAAACTGTTACTAGTTGTCGATCAAGATGGCTCTACTATCCAAAATATCTAATACAAATTAAGTTTTATGCAAGTACTAGATAATCAACTAATTGACGATCAATTAAATAATTAGAGCGTTAGAAAATTTACTGTAACAATAATTTTTTTTAAGCAAAAAGGATAATTCATTGCTCCATCACCCGTTAAAATGCCATCTTGAATCGAGATATGATAGCCACGCATCGTAACGATAAAATGAAGAAATCTACGTACAAATTTATTTACATTCAAGAAACAATGAACGGAAATGAATGAAAAAAAAAAAAAAAAAAAAAAAAAAAATAACAAAAAAAATTTAAAATATGATAAAAAATTGTAAACAATTTTGGGAAACACTCTCTAAAAACATCAGCATTCTCTTTCCCCAATTACAGACAACTCAACAGAAGAGAAGAGACCGAGACCGAGACTGAGCATTTAAATTAGTTTCTTTTTACTGAGTCTCTCGCTACTGATTGATGACTCTGTCTACTGCTCTCGCACGCGCCTTTCTTCTTCTTCCTCCTCTTCACTCGACTCCTCGTTCCAGGTTCGAAACCCTAACCATCTTTTTTCTATATACATATCTTGTGTTTCAGCTTGGCATTTCGTCGAACACGTTTCATATGCTGGCTGATGGTGTGTTTATTTTCAGGGTTAGTGTTACTGAGGAGAGTATTGCTATTGAAGCTCGGAATCTGAATTACTCCATCAGAACCAGGCAGGGGACTCATGTTCCCATCCTCAAGGACTGCTCGATTCGGGTTCCTTGTGGCCAATTGTGGATGCTTCTTGGCCCCAATGGCTGTGGTAAATCCACCCTTTTGAAGGTACATCTTGTTGCTCAGCTTCATTTTAGTAATGAATTGATTATCTGTAATCATGTTCTATTACCATTCTGAGGATTTTGGTTTCTCAGCATGAATTAGAGCAATGAATAGTTATATGGTATGTGTTTTTTGCTTCTCAACCTAACAGATATTAGCTGGACTTTTGAATCCAACAAATGGAACAACATATGTGAGGAGGCCTAAGAGTTATGTTTTCCAAAATCCGGACCACCAGGTTATTTCCTTGTTCCTTTTTCCCTGTGTTTTACTTATTGTGTTTTTGAAAGAAAACAAATCATGATGGAATGTTAATGGAAATCCAGGTATTTGAATATGAACTTGGAGGAGTTTTAGAATCTGAAATATTAAATAAATAATAGAGAGCGGGTTCTGTATGACCATGATTATGTATGACCATGATTATGTATGACCATGATAATGAAGTATGTTTCGTGGGTTTTCTGGGATATAAATAGTTGAAGTGAGGCTTTTCTAGTTCAGGTAGTGTTATACTGTAAAATTGAGCTCCTAACCCAAATGTGCTTTGTATTGTGTTCTCTTATTGGGTTTGGATAATAGCCTATAATAGAGTTGTGTAATTTACTGCATAAGTTGATGTCTATGCCGGAAGGTTGTCTACTTTTGTCTTGCTGGTCAAGAATGAACTTTACAACACGAAGATATATCATATATGGTTCATTGTGAGGATCTTATCATCCCTGTGGATCTTAGGGTGTAATGTTTTGTGAGTACTATATACTCTATACTGCGTAGCTTCCCAAAAACCCACCTATGTTTGGCCAAGTAAAAGAACAAGAAGAAAGTGGCCTCAGTGTCTTGATTGAAAGAACTGCAATACTATTGTTTCAAGTTCATACTTTCCTACCCCTACTTTATAAAACACCTCTTATAACAGGTAGTGATGCCCACAGTAGAATCTGATGTGGCATTTGGCCTCGGCAAGTTTGACCTGAGCATGGATGAAGTGAGTTCCCGGGTGTCAGAATCTCTGGATGCTGTCGGAATGCTTAATTACATAAAAGTAGGTTACAGATGCTATTTTCTGATCATTATAACATATGTTAACAATTCAACATTAACATCATAATTGCTTACAATGGTACTTATCAGAGACCTATTCAAACCCTTAGTGGTGGTCAGAAACAAAGGGTTGCCATCGCTGGTGCATTAGCTGAAGCGTGTAAAGTGTTGCTACTGGATGAGCTAACGACATTCTTGGATGAAAGTGACCAGGTATTGTTACTTGTTGACGATTCTGATTGTGTTGTCTTAGATCACTAACATTTGGTTTTTGTGTTGAAAGTGAGTATATTATCTATTTCTTAACTAAATAATATTTCCAAACAACATTACACTGTTGGCAACTTGATCAGATTGGAGTTATCAAAGCAGTGAAGAACTCTATGAAGAAATCTCCAGAAGTTACGGCATTATGGGTGACCCATCGTTTGGAAGAACTTGAGTATGCAGATGGAGCAGTATATATGGAAGACGGGAAAGTTGTTAGGCATGGTGATTCTGCAAGTATAGCAGATTTCATCAAAGGCAAGCAATCATCTTATATTGATCAGATTAATTCTTGAAGATGTTATATAATTTTTATGTCTTCATGCACTACTTTCCCCTTTGTGGTCCATTTGTTTTAAAGAAGCTGTTAGTTACTATACAGAAAATAACATGTAGGATCATTTCTGGAGAAAAAAATACTGTCATTTGTGCATTCTACTTTGGAGAATATAAATATAAAAGAAGATTTGAGTTCTAGAACATTTGGTCGGAGAATCTATGAGACTCTGCTAGTTCGACCATAAGTGTTTTGGATCCTACCTTGATTTATCTCATTGTGCGGTCCCTAAGAAGTCGAGGTTGTTTATGATGCACATAGTACTGAAAGTATTGGGCATAGATTTCTTATTAGGATGTGAGTCATTGGGTGAGAGTGACTAAATGTAAGGAGGGGTTCTTCAAAACTTGGTGAAGGAGGAATCAGTGAGGATCTTGAGAGATCCTAGTAAATTTGGCTAAATATAGGGGTGTTCCTAGTAAGAAATGAAGTTTAAGGAAGGTGGGCAAATAATATTTTTGGTGAGATGTAAATGAAAATGGTTAGTGTAAAGCATAAGAAAGTACATGCCAAAGTCTCAAGAACTGCCTAAAATGTTTTGAGAAGTATAGACCAAAGACGAAGAGGACCCGAAAAGAGAGTGGAGGGGTGCCACGTGGCCCTAAAGCAACTCAAGGGGATCGCGTGCCAAGGTGACGTGTGAAGGCGAGTACTGTGCTCCCTCCATCCTCGAGGTTGGGAGCCACAATAAGGATGTGCCCCCCACAAGAAAAGGATTCTTATCCATAAACGTGGCGGCCTCAATGGCACGCGGAGGGATTGGTCCTTACCTTCAAATCCCGTGCTCCCTCCATAATCAAGCCTTGGTGCCATAGAGTGAGCTCCCCACGAGTGGGGTCTTTGGCCATGACAATGGTGACCCTTAATACCAGGTGGAGGGCAAGATCCCCACTCTCATGGCTAAGGACCCCTCCACCCTCGATGCCAGGCGGAGGGTGTGCTTCTCACGAGTGAGGGGTCCTTAGCTATAATCGTGGCCCTCTCAATGGCACGTGGAGGGCAAGGTCCCCATGGATGTGCCCTAGGGCCCAAAGCCATGAGTTAGATCAGACCGTTTTCAACACTTTTTAGAACTGTTCATCACCATCAATAACCTTCAAAGTGAGAAGGAAAAACTATTATGTAAAGGAGAGAAATGCTTCCATCTTCCAATATGGAGAAACAGAAAGAATAACACACTGATCTACCAAAGCTATAAGTTGCGAATATTTTCTCAAAACAAACACTAAAAATCAGAGTAAATACTAACAGTGTATCCACACTCAGCATTTAGAAAAATCTAGCCTTTTAGCAAGATAACACTCACTGACGTGAATAAATTTATTTTTGAATGAGATGATTTATATTGATTATAGGAACCATTAATTTTCATTACAGCAACAAAAAACCTCTATTAGGCTATTACAGAATGAACAGGTCAAAACTGATTGCAGAAAATAATCAACAAGGGTAAAACAGTAGGAGTTGGCTTCTCCAAATACCGAGTAAAAACGGATATGGATCTTTATATTCAGGTTCTTGTTGTGCAACACAATTCTTCTTTTTACCAATTTCCACTGCCAGAGAAACTTTGAAAATATTCCACTGCAGCAACTCACAGGAAAAACCTTCTTCGGCTGGTGTCCATCTCCGGCTTAATGAGTAGAAAAATGGAAGCAGTGAGTAATCAATGTTGAGAAACTTTTGGTAAGCTTGAGTACAAAAATTCATCACATCACTATAGGCAATAGCAAACCAGTTCGGTTGAGAAATAAACTTACCTTGTGAACCCACTCATATTCCCCTCCTTTGGTGTCAAATGTTCCATGCTGCAAGCTGATCAGCTTTAGTGTGAAACGAGGACCACACTCCTGTAAATTAGAATAGAAATGTAGAGTTTACTATACGGTTGGAAAGATGGGATAACAATGACCAAATATACAAAATCATTTGACATGATGATCATAGTATCCAAAAGTAGTACAGAATCAGTTCAAATACAATTCACTTCATGAGTTGGCCTCATTTCATTGGATGAACAAAACAATAACACTAAAGCATGAAACAATTTTTTTTTTAGGACAGAAAAGGTGGCTATAATTTCACTGGTTTAAAGTTATAAATTTATCAAAAGTTCTAGAGATCATTAAAGCAAATGTTGGTTTCAAATAAAGTCAAGGTTTCTACTCTAGCACTAACCATAATAGACAGAAATAACCTAAAAAAATAATTGGAAAAGATATAGAGATCTAACTTAGAACAGCAAATAAATTAGAGTCCATTAACCTGAAGGCGGACAATTTTCTCTTCAGCAGTCCTCTCATTCTTGACTTCCTTGGCCTTTTTACCTTTTGAGTCGCTCTGTTTACTTTCTTTGGTTTCAAAAATGTACCTAAACAAATCAAAAGAATGCATACAAGTCAGATCAAAACCTCATTACAGGTATCACAATTTTCAATTGATTAGCTTATGATAGCTATAGACATACCTATGATGTCGGAAGAATATAAAATCTCTTTGATTATGGAAAGTTACAACTCGACGACCACGAAAATTTGGATCTTGTGGGAAAAGTGATTGTATTAATCTAGAATAAACAAAGACAAGAAACAGTTATAAAGAGGAAACCTTGTAATCATTCACATATGCTGCTGCTGTATGAAGCATAAATGCATTAAACAAGCATATTAATCTGAGAAGACATTCTGGCAACAGGCATGAGCAGACATCCCTAAAGAGATCGATATATAAAAAAAGGACAAATGCAGTCTTACCTCCCAACACGATGACCAAGGCGTGTTGTAAAGTTATTTAAAACTAGCTCAGGTTCGTGTCCGGTTGGATTTCCATGGTTCTGGATCCACATGGAGAAAAGTAATAAACAGAAATCAGAATTTATTCTACCTAAATAATAATTATCAATTAACTGAATATCAACATGATAAAATACATAAAGGTCGGAGTATATCTTCCTTCATAAAGATGGAGACTAATGATATTTCAAAATTTGCAATTTACAAAGAGCCCTTCCCGATGACAAAATAGGTGCTGTTAACTTATTTTTTTATTTAAGAAGGATGAACTCAAAACAGAAATAGTAGCAAAACCAATAATAGCTTGATGATGCATGAATCCGACTAAATTATCTTGAAGTTTTTGATCCCTCGTTAAAGAAAATAAAAAGTGACATGCTTAACTTTTGGTGAGAAAGAAATTTGAACATATCTAGTCTTTCAAAAGACAGGCGTTACTTAAATAGTAAATGTCAATCAACAATGAACAAACCTTGATATCTTTGCGTAGAACAAGCCTTGAAAGCTTGAAATGGGCAGTAGGTCCATCAGGTACGCCAATGATTAGTAGAGCATCTATAAGACACCAACAAAAGTAAATAGCAAATAAGCAAAAGTATTGTGAAAACAAGGAGTGCTGAAATTTAAACAAAAATATACTAGATTTCACTTTCATCAACATATTAGAATGTTATAAGCTGAATCAATATACAAGAGACAAGGACAATGAAGCCCAAGATTACTGTGAACCATGAGTTAGCAAGACGAATACCAACCTGGTTCCCTGCGATTGGTATGAACAACTATAACAGAAGTGAAGTCCTTTTTCGTTGCATATTCCACGATCTGGAGAAAGTAAAAGGGAAAAAAGAAACAATTAACCTGTATGGTATCATGTTTGCCACGTGCTGAGATTTTTTAGAATCACATAATTTATAGGATTGACATGCCAGAGTTCTCCAATTTATATTTTCAGGACATCTTGTGTCTCACATTTCAGTATTTTCTTCACATACTCAATTTATTTGGTGGCGCATTGAGTTTGAGGAAGAATGTTAAAAAAGTTAGATTTTTGTGATTTATGGGGTTTCTTGAATACACCTTATTTAGAATAGTTTAATTGTTCTCATAGATAAAGCCTTACACTATGTCTTTTCTATTAGAATGTTAACACTTGAAATGTTTTATATACAAGGCTTTCTTTTCTACAATAAAAACATAACAATATATCATTATTTTCATATTTCTAAGCCATGTAATAAGAAGGGGACAATAAATAACACCTTTTTCAAGTCATAAGTTCCTCTCTTGTAGTAATGTGCATTAGGGATTACCGAAAGAAGTTCTGATATAAAAGCAGGTCCCCTCTGCATGCCAAAAAAAGAAAGATAACCTAACATATTAGCAAAGAACTAGGCCAAAGAAAATTTCAACAAGGCATTTCAGTCATCTTAAGTAGAGCAGTGCTCGAGTGTCTAGTCGTATGACTACAATTTTTTTTGCAATGAGCACATACTGTAGAATTGAAACGACAAGTGGTGATTAATATCTTTGGAGTCTGCTCCCGCTTCAAAACTGCACTAAATTCATCTGCATCATTTCCTGCAAATAGCTGCAAACACACACACACACACACACACACACACACACATACAATTAGTGGGTCAGCTACAACCAAATACATATTATGTTCAAGGTATGACTTAAGACTCAAGATCAACTGTTATTTTGATGCAAATAAACTATCTACTTCTGATGATAAACTATTAGGTCTGCAACTCAAATCCCTCAACGCAAAGAACTATTTCTACCATACTTCAATAACTTTAAATTTTCTTTTGTCCCTCAACGTAAAATATTAACATGCAAACAAATTGTAGATACTCCACCTTCACAAGCTCGCAATTTAGTTCCAGTTTCTCACATAACATATACATACTATAAGTAAAAAGAGTTTTATTAATTATTTTGCTATCCAATTTATAAGTTTGTCAAGAAAAGCAGCCAAGAGAAAAAAATTATTATTCAGTATTATCAAGGTGGGCAAATACAAAAATAATAATAATTGGAATCTAGAAGAACTCAATTTACTTTTGCTGCTCAACTAATCCAATTCTCTTTCCCAATTAACCTCCTCATCTGTCAACTACCATGTGAATGTATGACTTCGACTTATTCTTCTACAAATATAGTTCTCAATAGTACCTTGGAGTCCCCAAGCCAACGTGCCATTAAGTAAAACTATGGAGAAAAGTCTTGTTTGTTGCACCACTAACAAAATATCCTAACAAATATAAATTAGTGGCTTTTTAAAGACACTACAAGTTTAGTCAGGCGAGTAAGTAATATGGGTCCATTAAAAACAAGTACGTCTTACAATCTCAGCCTATTCTACTATCAATAAAACACTTCAAAGAAAGCATATTCAAAGGCTAAACCATCAGGAACATAAAGATGCTTCTCAGCAGCAAAGATGGAATCAAATGTAATGTCAATAGATTACTAGCTAATGGCATAGATAACTGAACTGTTTCTCATTGTTCTTGCAAAGCAGCAAGCTTCATGTAATCACTTGAGATTGTGAAAAAACAGCCAATATTTTCTCATTAGAATTCTGTTGTAATAAGAGTAAGATCACAAAAGTAAAGTAATGCATGATATGATCATATAAGTAGTGTTGGTGGTGGTGAATGACTAAAAAACTAAAATTTCAAGTTTGCTACACAACGAACCTCTTCATCATCTGGCTTGCATACAGTCTCATCAAGCTCCCTGGTGTTCTCAATCGTCTTCGGAACACTCCTCGCCGGAGGCTGTAGAAAAATGTCAATTAAATTAACCTCAATACAACGAGTCCACAACAACGCAGTTCAATTCCCAAAAAAGCTGAACAGTACCTCCTCGCCGAGCTCGAGGGCACGCTTCTCGGCGGCGTCACGGGCCTTGGCTTTCTTACGCTTCTCGAGCTTCTTCTCTTGCTTGAGCTTCGCGTGTACAGCCGACCTCTTCTCTTTGTTCTTTATCATTGACGGCAGAATTTCCTTCTTCGACTTCTTGACGGCCGCCGGCAACCGTACATCGTCGCCATCACCTTCTTCGCCGCCGTCGCTCTTCTTTCTCTTGAACCCCATTCTTCAAATTTTCAGTGGTTGCCGCTACTCTGCAAGTTCTTCTCTTCTCTTCTCTTCGAACAGTGACTGGTCTGTGATAAACCCTAGAAGAAGACCAAATTGTTAGGTCCGATTTGGGCTTGTTGATTAGGAGCCCAACTGTTAGGCCCAGCCCATTAGATCTTGTTTTGTAACGTCATCACTTACCTCAAATATGTTTCCGAAGTGGGCCCATAATCAATACAAGATCAGTACCTTTAAGCCATACCACATTTAGACTAATCATCGTTCGAGCCTGATAGAAGTGTAGAACCACGAGGACAACAAAGCTCTCCCTTCTAAAATTTAACGTATTTTATTTCTTTCCAACAAATGCTTCCTTTTCATGAACTGGTTAGATCATATGAGTGATGTGTCCTTAAAATCGTTCAATAAAATAATAGTTTCACTATGCACGCAAATTTACACCAAAATTACATATTTTGTGTGGAATAAGAAAATAACGTAAAAAGTCTATAGAGCAAATTGTTTTCATTGTTAGTATTTTCGACTTTTGTACTAAGAGGGTATTTGGTTAAACTTATAAGCTGGTTAAACGGGCTTATGAGCACTAAAACAGCTCTTTTTGTCAAGTTACATGTATAGTAAATTAAAAAAATACTTATAAATTCATGCTTACGAGTCATAAAAAATAAGCTGGGGGTACCCAGCTTCTCATTTTACAGCTTATAAGCACCCTAAAAAGAGCTAGTTTGACCATTAAAAAATCATTAATGCCCTTATAATTTTATGTGATAAAAATAAATTAAATTTTATAACTTTGTTATTTGATATCCGATTTGAGCGATTTTCACGTCATTTT
>JAYMTH010000770.1:0-18066 GCA_036897465.1 Pelargonium australe | reverse complement strand
CTTATGGCCGAACCACGTATTTCTTGTGTCCACTCTCTTCATTCCATTTATCTCACTCCCCCGTATCATCTATTCTTTTTAAAATTTCCACATAAACCTTTAGAATAAAAAAGGTTTAGTATAAGTAGAACTAAAATGGGATATGTGGAGTATATTTTCAGCTGAAATAGGGGGTGAATGGAGGTTCAATTATGTAGGTAATCATTTTAGATACCTTGAATCTACAATTTAAAAAGAGTGAGAGTTTGAAAATTGAGTTCGAAATAAGATTAGTGCTAGGTGTTTGAAGTGAAGGAGAGATTCAAGAGTTCTTTATGACAAAAGAATCTTCTTTAAAAATAAAAGCTTGTGTTAAAAAAAGTTGAAAGAAAAGCTCTATATGGTAGCTATATGCCTAACTATGGCATTGAGTGATCCAAAAAGGCTGCTTAACCATAAAAGTTAAATGAGATTAGGAGAGATGAGAACAATTTCACTTGGCTTAACAAAGAAGACCTAAGTTTAATTGAGAAGAAGTGTTGAACCTAAGTTTACATGGAAAGAAGTAGTGGAAAAACATTATTGCACTTGATTTGACGGAGTTGCCATTAAATAGGATAGAGTGGAGGAGGAGAATATGAGATAAAGATCTTAAAGAGTATTTCTAAAAGGGTAGATTTAACTGACCCTGACATTTAGAAGATCTGAAAGAGTTTTGTTAAAGGATTCATGTAGCCAACCTTGACCTTGTTGTTATTGTTGTCATTGAAGCTCTTTTTGCCGTAATGAGTGAGGATCTCTTTGGCTCTTTCTGCCATAATGAGTGAGGACCTACATTGTATTTGTCCTGTTGTAGTAAATATCTTTTGTTTCGTATATAGAGGGTAGTTTAAACTGTTTGGGGTATTTCTTTTCACGTTCGGAGCACCTTATTAATATTAAGAAATAACCATCTATACCCCATAACTCATATACCTCCCCATCCATCCTTTCCAACCTATTGAGATAATGCCATTTTACCATTTTATCATATGCTACAGAACAAACTTGCTGAAGAAGCCTATTATCAACCTAAGAACTGTAGCTAGATGATAGCACGGTGGAGAATGATCCATATGTCTCACCACAATTACAATATCAATTGATTGTTGTGTAAATACTTAATTGTAATTTCATAGTAAATATGAATCCAACTCAGGTATCTATATGTGAAACGTTTAACCGAGAAGACCTCTCTTAAGTTAAGAGTCTTAACTATCGCTGGTGCCTTTTAATAAAAAAACTTCATGGATATCTCTCACAAGTCACAACTGCATAGGGCTAGTTATTGCAGTTTTCCCATTCAACCCGCAACAAACATCCGGTGTCAATCCCTCCAGCTCGAATTGTCAGTCACCTCTCCTTATCCATGAGAGTCTGAACTTGGATATTTCATATGCTGATGTTGCACATCTAAGATTGGATATCGGTTTTTAAATATAAATCTCATTTAATTATTTTGTATTGTTGCCTCTTCTTTCCTCACTTGTAGGCAATGCTTGGCCTGGCTCTGGAAATTCTCTTATCTGAGGGGAATGGATGTGTTGATGTTCAGCAAGGCATAGCCCGTCTTATAAATGCTATTATTGCAGTTCTCGGCCCTGAACTTGCACCCGGAAGCATTTTCTTTTCACGCTGCAAGGTATTGTTGTCTGCAGTACTTACATTTGGGTTGCTGTCAAAACAGTCTGTTGGAAACTTGAAATGTTTTTATTAGTTTTAAATGTAATGATCTCTGTCTTTTCCCCTTTCCTTTGTTTGCATATGTTGAAGTATGCCTCACCTGATTGTGAGCACGTAAGGGGAGTGTTGAAACACACGTTAAAAGTGTGGAGTTTGTGACCAGTTGATACTATTTTAGGCTTTTGGGTTCATAGTTGCAAAGCTGGATTGGTTTTGGGCCATTGGCTCGTTTGTATTGCCTCCTAGTATGATTTGAGCATGTGAGGGGGAGTGTTGAAAAAGCCCACATTAATTGTGCATGGAGTTATAGACCCCTTGATATACTAGTGGGCCCTCCATGGCTCCACCATTAGCTTATTCTTTTCAGTTTGAGTAATTTAACTACTTGGTAGCTTGTGACAATGAAGCTATACATGTGATGAATTTCTTTTTCAGTCTGTTGTTGCAGAGATTAGTTCCTGGCCAGAAACAGCCACAATGCTCGAGTACGTTGCCATTATTTCTCTTTATTTTCTCGTCAACTTCGATGTTTAATAGTTATGGGTGTCTATGAGATGATTTTAATGAACATCTATTTTGTTTTTTACTTTCATACTTTTTTTTAACTCGTTGCTGTAGTTTATAGGGAAATAATCCATGTCATTTATCTGACAGGAGTGCACGCTTTACGCAACAACTTGTTCTTTTTGCTCCTCAGGCTGTTTCTGTGCACTCCCATGTGCAAACTCTTCTCCCGACTCTCTCTTCAAGACAGGTAATGTTTCTCAAAATAAAAATTCCTGAAAATGTAATATGTTGTTAAATTATTTTCCCTAAAGTGTTACTGTCATCTTTTGAAGCAGCCAACTTTAAGGCATCTTGCTGTCTCCACTTTACGACATCTTATTGAGAAGGATTCAGTGAGTAACTTGCTGTGTTTTTCTACTAATTTAGTAATTTGTTCATCTTTCAACCGACACATCCTCGTTCAAATTTTCAGATTCTTGTGCTTCTTCTATTCCTTACAGGTGTCTGTTATTGACGAACAAATAGAAGATAATTTGTTTCATATGCTGGATGAAGAAACTGATTCTGAGTAAGTGGATATACTTTTCATTTTATCTTAATTTGATTAATTAGCTTTACTGCCTCATCTTAAATGAGATTAGTCATCGACTCACCGTTCTTACTGAAAATAGCTAATAACAGCGAACATCAGTATGAACTGTACACCATGCTCTATTTTTATACTACTGTTTCATGTCATATGGATCACACAAGTTTCATGTTTTCAACCATTTCTAAACATGGTAATAAGTTCATTAAAAAATGTGGACAAGTATTTGAACAATTGTTTGACTTCGGCTGCTCTTACTGTTCGGGGTCGAAATCACAAGAACAAATTAAAACAAGATATGTTCGGTCAACATGACCTACATCTACCAGCCGCCCCTCCTCTTCTTGTAAGAGATCCTCTTTATATGTGTAGTTATGATAAATTACATTAGAGTTACAATACATGTTCTATTTATAGAGGATGAAGAGGAAGAAATGGGCTTTATTTCTTCCACAATACCCATCAAACTCCATTAACTTAACAATCTCTCACTTGTAGGTTGATCACGTTTCTCCCCCTCTCACTGCATGAGCAATGTATGGTCTTGTGGATACCATCGCAATACATCAACCTACCCGAAATTTGTGTCATCGAACTTGTCGATCTTCACCTTCCATTCACTCGCCATTTTCTCCCACTTGAATGAAACCCGAAGCTTTACTAGCTGTCGGGTTTCGAAACCACAAGGAGAACAAATCAAAGTAAGACAGAACAAGCAAACTGAACAACAAGAACAATCAGCCACACAAAAAGACCATATTTAACTTGGTTCCGTCAACAAGACCTACATCCACCAGCCACACTTCCTCATCTCATTGTGTAGAGGCTCTTTTTGTGTATTGTTATGATTAAATTTATTAGGGTTACAATATATCTTCTATTTATAGAGGAAGAAGAGAGGAAGAAATGGTTCTAAGGTCTTGGACCTTATTTTTTTCTTTCTGTGGAGGACGAACTCAGCTAAAAACTTAGGTGTTAGGTGGAGGTCCTACTAGAGTACTAGTACACCAAGTGGTGGAAACTTTCACATTCTTTTAACGCGAGATACATTAACACTCCCTCCCGTGAAGGCTGGACAACATAACTAAGCCTGCACGTGGACCAAGAAGGGAGACAACACAGATGTGCACTATGCCTAAATATAACCAACTTTGATTTTGATACCTTGTAGAGGACCAATTCAACTCAAAGGTAAGCTATTATGTGGAGAGCTTAACTAGTATGAAGTGTTTACGGATTTCACATTTTTTCAGTGAGATACATTAACACTTCCACAAAGTTCATCAAGCTCCATTTACTTAACATTGACCTTGTCAACATGATAATGTGAAAGGTAGTGATCTGTACTTGTTTGTTTGTTTAATCTGTTTGATCTCTTGTTCCTATGCATCTGTTGTAGTGTAATTAATTTTCCTATATTTGGATGAGAAGGGGTTATGTTGGATGAATTTAAGTACATTGGTACATTAGATAGTTACTACTGAAACAGTTGGACTTGTCATCAGAAGTCCTAATGATTTTCTTAAACTCTTAGGCTGATACTGATATTTGGCTGGAATTACCAAGAGCTATTCTTCTTAAGTGGCTTTTGGCTGTTTGATTGAGGTCTAGAGTCTGTGATGTCTATTAGATTTTCTGCTGTTGTTGCTGGTTCATGCTGATAGGGGTCTTAAGTAAATGGATTGAACAAGAGCAATTCTACCAGTATAGCTGTTTTTTCTTTGCGGATAAAAAAACACAGGCTTTCATAAGTGTGCTCCCTTACGAAGGGCAGTTCATCACAGCAGCTTTTGTGTTTCTGATTGTACCAAGGATGTTGTACTAAAGTCGTTGATTATGATTGTGGTGTGTGCTGATCTCAGTTATACTAACGCACACGCTTGAATAAACTCCTTTTGTAAGGTCCTCGTGTTGAAGGTGTATTAAAAAATCATAATCGTGTAATTCTAGATATTCGTTGTGGTCAAGTAGGGGAGTGATGAATTTTGTTGCTATCCTTGCTAGTGAGTTTGGTCATCAGTGTATGGGACCTATTCATTTGATCATACTCAATTCTGTAAGATTGCAGAGTCTACGAATATTGTCCCAATAGCTGCCTTCATTTTAAGAGAGAGTAGTATTTCTGAAGGTCTTGAACTCATAGAGGTTCTCCCTGTTAAGATTGCTACTGCATTACTTTCCGCTCCTACTAAGTATGCTCCTCCATATTCCCTTCTGAATAGTTTAATGTCCGTGTGAATAGCTAATTTAATAAAAATTCATTATAATTTGGTTGGTTCTCTTGTATACATCCTATATTAACTTATGGAAAGATGTCTTTGAAATAAAATCAAATGGATATTTCTGAAATAAGACTAAACAGAGAGGACAGATGATATGAAGAAGATAACCTGGAATAAGTGGTGATAACAACAGGGAGGAAACGAGCTTGGTACTGTGTTCATAAAAATTGAAGCATATTTCAACTGGTAAATTGTGGGTGTGGATGAATATATGTTTATGATCTCAATTTCATTACCAAGTATTTGAATATGATGCTTCTTATGTGGTTATGCATTACAATAATTGCATGAGACTTAGACTAGATTTTACTTTCTTTTAACTCTTTTAGTTATTTTTTTTCCTTAGGTCTTACTTTAATTCTGAATTATTTCTCTTCTTGCTGCCACTGTATTAATGACGTCATTTATTGCCTACAGCTTACATAATTTATTCTTGTAGGATTGGGAATCTGGCTCGTGCCACAATTATGCGATTGCTCTATGCTTCTTGCCCATCATGTCCATCTCACTGGATATCAGTATGTCGTAACATGGTAAGCTCTTATTATTCTCACTAATCAGAGAATTATGCCCCTGCTAGAAAATGTTTTACATGTCTTTCTACAAATAATATGGATTATTGTCTTTAATAACTTGTTGATGTAAATCTTTGGGAGTTCTCTATACTGTGTACTTGTGCAGCAATTTGGGTTGTAACTGAATTGTATTGTTGAAACTTTTATCCAGGTTCTTGGTACATCAACAAGAAAAAACGCTGAAACAAATACAAGCGTGGAAAATGATTCCATAAATGGTGCAGATGGTGATTCAGATTTAAATTTTGGAGACGACGGTGAAAACATGGTTTCTAGCTCCAAAGGCATGCCAGGGCACGGTCATGCGTTTGATGGTTTCAGTGTTAGGCCTAATAAAGACAAGCATCTTAGATACCGGACTAGAATTTTTGCTGCAGAGTATGTGACCCGCCTTCTATGTTCTTCCTTTATTTGAAAAATATAAGAAACAAAGTTAATTTTGAATTATTATTTGTTTCATATTTGTCCTACTAGATTTATATTTGAAATTGATATCCTTGGCGCATCAGTTGTCATTGATTGGCATGGTGATCTTTATTGCAATCACTTTATACAACTCGATGGTTCGGTGTTACTTGTTTTTTACGGTATCATATCTACTATTTTCATGTTTGCTATCTCTCAGATCTTACTCTCCCAGACAAAATTATTAACTCTTAGACTACTATATGAACTACTTGTGGTTTCTATTGTCAGCTGATGCCGGGATGGTGGATCCCTTAGCAGCATCAGGAATGTTTCCCTTTTCCTATTTTTAGATAAAAGAAGAAATTTTATTGATAGCATAGGAAGTACTTAGATGAGGACAGTATATGCTTATGAAGAGAAACATTCCTTTTTTATTTATTTAGGTCTCCTGCTGTCAAATGATTTATTTTTTTTATTTTTGCTTGGTATACTATAAGTATCACATACATGTGTCGAACTTTTTGATGATCTATCGAAAAGCAGTACTGGATGTGATTTATATTATAGGTTTAGAGAATTCTTGCATAAAAGAACTTAAATTAGCCGATATGTCAATCCTAAGTTTAATTGTGAAAGGGTCTGTATATGTACAATATTTGTCTGGTCTGCACCTCCCATTTCTGCTTAAAAATAGCCTCAGCTTGAATCTCATTCCTGAACCCCAATTACCTTACCCTATATTCATGATTATCTCTTCTGATAAATCTATTATCTACTTAGCCTGTCATAACTTAGTAATCTGCTGCTACATAGGTGTTTGAGCCATCTGCCTACAGCTGTAGGACGAGATCCTGCTCACTTTGACCTCTCTTTGGCAAGTAAACAAGCTGGAAATGAATCAGGCCCTGGTCGTTGGCTAGTCCTCCACATACAAGAGCTAATTTCACTTGCTTATCAGGTGCTGAATATAATTTGACTGGCATATCATTGTTGTGCTTTGAATGTATCATAGTTTCTGAGCTTCATAATCTATTTGACATCTTATTCTATGTTTCTTCTTATAGATAAGCACAATCCAGTTTGAGAACATGCAGCCAATTGGCGTGGGACTTCTAAGTACCATAGTAGACAAGGTAAGTTTGTCTGAAAAGATTATAACTTTTGCAGCATTATGCTATTTGTTAATGTTCCACTCATTGTATATCTCTTCCTTAACATTGTGTAGAACATCATGTCCTATATATCTCTTTCACACATTGGATTTATTAACTTCCAATTTGAGATATTGGATAGCTTCCTTTTACCTTCAAAGTTATACATAATGCTGCTATGCAAATAATTATTGCGACAACTTCAACTGAAGTTGGGAATCAAAATGGGTTCTTGAAATTGCCAAATTAAACAAAGGAAATGCTAGATTTGAGTATATTACAGAATCACGGTGTTTCTGTTAAAACATGTTTTTATTCCTTATGTATTGCGGAGAACAGTGAGCTATTATTATTAGGAGTTTAGTGAAGAAATTGTTATAGTTATGATGGGTTGCAAGTTTGCACGAAAGTTTGTGGTATGTATGAAAACAAAAGCATAATGCCAAGGACCGTTAGAGCGAATGGATTTGTGAATTGCTATGGAAAGCATTTGGTCCTATACAATAAGATTAATCAGGAATGGTTCTCACACAACCACACAGTAATGGTAATCATTGTACTGACCTCGAGGACTGGAACTTCTAGGCAGGAGTTGCCTCAAAGAAAATAATGCCTACGATTGAAAGGTGTAGATAGAATTATCTCAATGGCTACTATGAGCCTGAATATGTGTATGCTGTCTTCATTCCTTAACTACATGCATTCTCTAGAAAACAAGCCTTGCCATCTTAGTTTGGTCCATTTATGTGTTTTTTTTTTTTTGTTTTTTTCTGTAGTTTGGTCCATTTATGTGTTTAAATTAGTATATTGTACTCTAAGTTAACCCTTTGGATTAGAATTTTTGTAATGCAATGGGAATCAAGAACCCGAATGGGAATGACTCATTCCCATTCATCATGTTTATGCTATGATTCTCTGGTCATGAGTATGGCCTAATGGCTTTGGAATGGGAAACTCATTTTGATTCCCGTTCATTTTTTTTAATCATTGCCTCAACGTTATTGTACTCCTTATACGTTCTGACAGCTAAAAGGTTGACACCCTGTGAATACAAATGGTTCGGATGTTATGATAGAGGGTGATTGATTCTTTGTGTCTGAAATGTTCAATACCCCCTCCCCCCTCACACATGCACTAATTTGGCTGGGGAAGTGATTATTTTCATTGAATTTCCGTACTTAGATCAGTGTAGTTTAATCTTGTGGGAAACTATGTTGGCTACTATTATTGTGATGAAATACCCCTCTTCTAATCTCTGACAGAAAGTCTTAAGAATTGTTGTGATATTTGTAAGTTGAAAAGGATTCATCAAAATTCAGTTGAATGGGTTAAAAATAAAAACCTGTGTAATATCAATTTTGAGAAATAGTGCACGTTGTCACTGTAACGTCACACAACATTTTGTTACCTGATATCTGTTTCCCTGTTTTTTTATTATTGTTGTGACTTGTGAGAGGAATTTCTGGATTTTAATGTAGAGCTTCTCTATTATTTGTCATGTGGTGGTATGGATTGATCTGAATTAAATTTATGGTATTTGTCATTTTGATATACAGTTTGAAACAGTTCCAGATCCTGAGCTTCCAGGACACCTTCTGCTTGAACAGTATCAGGTATACTTTTTGTGTTGCTGTATACTATCATGTGACGTAATAATAAAAAAATACATATTATTGGAATGATATAATTTTAAAATAATGGGTTACAATAATGAAATATTAAAAAATAATTCCATCACAACGGTCACAATTGAGATAATACATTTAGTTTTACCAAACATTCACAATATGTAATTAAAAATACCGCTAAATAAAAAAGCGATCAAATTTAATTTGTTAACAAGTAATCACCAAAAAATAAATAGTGTGATAATAATCTAAGAAAAGGTGTCCTAGTGCACAAGGCTCCAACTATTATAGGGTTTGTAGATGGTCATTTATGTGAGTAGCTTTTCCCGTACTTTCGCAGAGTGGCTGATTCAAATCCGTGACCTTAAGGTCACTCGGCAACTAACTTATTGTTGTGTCAAAACTCACTCTCAAATACTAAAAACAATTTATTAGATCAGAATGTATTATTATAAATTTCACGTGGAAATTATGTTTCAAATTTGATGAGACAGTGCATAAGAAAATAAATTAAAAAATGTTAATATGTATGCCTCATCGAAAGAATATGAAGTCTGTTGCACTTGATATACAGGTTGAGCTCTCCACCTATAAGCTTAAGCTTTTGGGTAGGAGTCAAGTTTAACATACTGATCTATCTTTATTGCCTCCCTTCTTGGTCCACGTGTAGGCCCCGTTGTGTTATCCAACTTGCACTTGAGGGGAATGTTAATTTGTATCTCTCATCGAAAGAATGTGAAGTCTGTTGCCACTTGATATACTAGTTGTGTTCTTTACCTATAAGCTTAAGCTTTTGGGTAGGAGCCAAGTTTAACAAAAAATAAAGTTAAGTTATGTTCGATGAGTTTGGGATAATCTAAAGATGCTTGATAATTATGTTACAAGTATTTTGATAATAAAAAAATGACAAAATACGTTTTCATTTTTGTGAAAAATAATCATACCAAACACTAAACATGACTTTTTTGACTGAAATGAAAATTTTATCTAGCTTTGCATCAAACACATTTATAGAATGACTGTTATGACAAGAATGTTCATTCCATTCCACTCCCTTGCACTAAACATTCTTAGGTATAAGGAGGTAATTGCAATTTTCTAATTCAAAGAAAACAGATTGGAAGGAAACTCTTGATAACGGGCAATCTAGATTGAAAAAATACCAAACAATGTTGACTTCTAAGACACCGACTGGAAACAACTTAGGTTAGGGCTTTCTCATTGTGAAGAGAAAATCACTTCTGTATGCCTTGGAGAAATAAAATGTAAGAAACATTGAAAAGAGAGTTGCCTAGGGCGGCAGTGTTTCACAGCAAAGACTATTGAGACGCCTTCAACAAGGCTTTCATACCATGTAGAACACCTAAATATACAAGATAATTATTGATAGTATTCACAACGATATAATCTTTATTTGTACATGATTCTGGTCAAATTATATTAATTTTATACAAGCAATCTGATGATCAGAATCCCTAAACTGAGCCTTTTTATTGCCAACTCTTACTCAGTGCATGCTGAACCAAACAGTTTCCAATGAGTTATTGGAGAGATTTTGCTCAAACAAGTGTATCATTTGATATTGTAGTACAACATGTGTTTAAAAGTTGGTTTTATTAATTCAAGCTTTATGGAATCCAGGCCCAGCTAGTGTCTGCAGTTCGCTCTGCCTTAGACCCATCCTCTGGCCCTATCCTTTTGGAGTCAGGCTTGCAGCTCGCTACTAAGGTTCAGTTTCTAGATACATTATCTTTTTTCGTCAATTGATAATCTCATATTATAACATCAATATGTTTAGATTAGATGACAAGTGGAAATTTCAGATACTTACGAGTGGAATGATTAGCGGTGATCAAGTTGCTGTTAAACGGATATTTTCATTGATTTCACGCCCATTGGATGACTTCAATGACCTTTACTACCCTTCATTTTCAGAGTGGGTAGCATGCAAGGTATGTTTACTACCATTTCAATGTTCTTTTGATTCTGTTGTGCTCCTTGAGTTTAATGACCTTTAATACCGTTCTTTTTCAGAGTGGGTAGTATGCAAGGAGCACAATATATATTCTTTCCCTTGTCATTATATTTATCTGACATGCAGCTTTGTGTAAGCTGATTATGTAGTTTTTGATGTCTTAAAAACAGATCAAGATAAGACTCTTGGCTGCTCATGCCTCTCTTAAATGTTATATATTTGCATTCTTGAGAAGGCATCACCAAGGGATTCAAGATGAACATCAAGCCTTGCTACCGTTGTTTTCGAAAAGTTCTAAAGCTCTGGGGAAATACTGGATCCAGATTTTGAAGGATTTCAGTTATATTTGCCTGGGTGTCCCTCTAAAAAAAACTGTAAGGGCAACTATTTTGGAATGTTCTCTCATATTAATATATGTTTGTTTTTTGTCACCACCTTGTTCCTTTAAGAGGTGCAAGTTTAGTATTTATGATTTTTTTTTACATATTCATTCCTTCTATTTTACATTGGTTGCATACTTCTGCAGAGGAATCCATTCCTTGATGGAATTCATTCGCCACCTGTGTTATCCAAGTTGCAGCCTTGTTTGGAAGAGGCCTGGCCTGTAATGTTGCAAGCACTTGCCCTTGACGCAGTTCCTATACATCCTGAGAATGTGTCAAGAGATAGCTTAGTATCTGGATATAGTATGGTTGAACTTGAGTTAGAAGAATATCGTTTTCTCTGGGGCTTCGCTTTGCTTGTTTTATTTCAGGGACAACACCCGACTCTTAATAAACAAATAATGCCATTGAGTTATGCTAAAGCTAAAAATTATGGAGAAGCCCCAGTTGAAGAAATAATCCCTCCTGGCATAAAGTTATGTGAGACTGTGTTGCCAGTGTTCCAATTTCTCTGTTCAGAAAGATTTTTTAGTGTGGGATTTCTTACTGCAGATAGTTGCCAAGACTTGCTTCAGGTGACGATTGATCTCTTTGTTGTTGAGTTAATTAGAGTTAGGTTTTTCTCTTTATACTCCTATGTGCTCTTGTTGTAACAAACTCAAGGGGTTATAATCAACATATCTTAAGGATATTGTTGGTAATTCATGCATAACTAACTAACCAAAATAGAAAGTGGAAAATTTTTTTGGGGACAATTTTTTTTATAGAGAAAGTGAACAATTATTTTGGGACGGAGGGAGTTGCTTATTATGTATTTGAACTATTAAAAATGTTGTAAGCCATAAGCTGTGGGAACTGGGAACCAAATTTCTCATAAGCTGTGGGAACTGGGAACCAAATTTCTCAGAAAGCCTACATTTGATTAACTGGTCAAATCAAACTTGATCATTTGTCTACATTGTCTATGGTCTAGTATTTGGCAATTGGCAAGAGTTTTTGCTTTTGTTAACTCACTCTTAACATATTATTGGTCTTGTGCTTTTACCATCTGCTTGAATTACTGTTCTCTGCAATTATCACTTGTAGGTCTGGTTGTTCAAATGACACCTTTTGGGGTTCTGATAATTTCAATGGATGCAGGTTTTCTCATATTTCATATACATGGACAACCCATGGGATAATTTTGTGATATCTGTTCTATCACAGGTAAACATCTGTAAACTCCTTGGAAATGATTAGAGTTTCCATCTTGACATTGATGAATTAATTGTGATTTGCTTATGAATTTATGGTGTGCCTTTTTATAGCATAACTTGCACTAAGCAGTAAACACCTTATCAAACATTTGATAAATGTAAGGAGAAAAAGAACAGTAGAAACTAAAGAAACAAATAACTTCTGGCCACATTTATATATGGGAGAATATTTCTTATCGGTTGCAAGTTCCTTGCTCTTAGCTACATTTTGATGTGGTTACTCGGTATTTTCATTGTCTATGCATTGTCCAGAAGCAGTTGGCTCCCCGCCACCTAGCTAAGCTTTTGGGTCTAGCAATAACAATATCAACTTTTATATATGGATCTATTGATTAATTCGTTACTGCTATCTCTTCTTTTAGTAGTGTTTTCTTGGTATCTTTGGACTTGTGCTCTCGAATGAAATTACATATTTACGAACTGGCGGATCACTTATGGGTTTGGGTTGCAGTTTGTTTTCTATGAATTTAGTTGCATCTTCTACAGAGTGTTGGAAATGAACTTCAAATACAGATCCTGAGACGTTCTTCAACTAATGTTTCTTTCAACAGATAGTGGAAAACTGCCCCAAAGATTTTCTTGAAAAAGAAGGTTTTGCTCATCTGTCAATGGAAATTTGTTTAGCTAATCTTTTTAAACTTCTCAATAGGTAATAGATTTTTGTATTTGTACATTTTAAGTTAGACGCACTTGATAAAGTGCATACTTGCGTATACCCCTGCTTACTGTTGCTTTATATTTTGTTCAGTACTGATGCAATATCAACAGATCATCAAAATTGGGAAGGGTTGATATCTCCATCTTTTATCATTGCAAAGACACTTATAAGGCGTTTTGAAGATAAGGTACATTGGTTGTATCCTAATCTGATATTTTATATGCTCTGCAAATAACACTTTGCACTACATCAAACTATTCACATACATATTTGTGAGGAAAAATATATATATATATATATTCGAAATGGACTATTTCTTTTGTTGTTCACTCATGTATTTACTCTAAATGGCAAGTTTCATCTTCTCATTCAACTGCTTGTTCTCAGATGCAGAAACAATTGCATATAGTGATCTTGGCATTTTTGTCAGTTGGTTACAAAGGCATTAGAGTAGCTTCATCCGAATTGTGCTTTTCAAAGGTTAATGATTTTCTCGACATGACCAAGCCCTTGTTGAAGAAACTTGTTGATGGTGAGCTTTGAAAGCCTAAACTGATCTGCTATTAATTTTCCTTGTTTCTTCTTTACAAATCATTTGTAAACCATTGCCCAGATAGATGATGGCATACAATCCAACGGCAGTTCTACATATGCATATATTGTTTTGTTCATGGTCTGCTTGTATGTCCCTTTTGTATTTGTACACAATAGAATCTTGTGGAATCATATGTTGAAAATTGAGATGTGTATATGCTTGCTTCATAAAGGTATAGATGTGTTTTTGAGTGGTAAATAAATGGTTGGTAGGAAGATAACTGTATAATCTATTATGTGTTGCAGATATATCCAAACTTGGTGATGAGGGTCCTCTCCATCTTAGAACAATACTAGTGATCTGTCTGAATGTGGCTGGCGATTTGACTAAGGATTGCATCGAGGGCATCCATCTGCTTGGCAATAAAAGATCCAATTCACGGAAACTACTGCAAACAAAGCTTGCATTCTCTCTTGAAGAAACAATTTCATTTGCAAAGATAGCTCATCGTATTGGAAGTTCTGGTGAAAATAACAGTGATCTCATCTTTTTTAGCATGGTCAAATACTGTGCTAAATGGATACAAGCTGTTCTTACTGATTCAAACATACAGGTGTGAAGATTTGTGGGCATGGATTAGTCACTTTTTATATACCTTGTACCGAAGCACGTGTTAATTAAAATTTCTAGTGTACAGGTTCAGGCAATTGGTTTGCAAGTACTAGAAAGCATGGTTCAACGTGGCACAAATATGGAAGACAACAATTTCCTAATGTTCTTAACTGGGGAGCTTGTTGGTGATATTTTCACCATAATCCAGAAGGTTTTGAAGGTGATCTAAACTCAATCATCTTTCCTTTACCACCTAATATTTGTTTATTTATATATTTAGGTTCTAACATTTTTCATTCTGAATAAGTTACATCTTGATTATGATGACAGAGTCATATAACTAAAGAATCCGTGGTTATTGCTGGTGAATGCTTGCGTATCTTAGTGCTTCTGCAAAAGTTGTCAAAGGCCAGCGAAAGTCAGAGGGATTTTATGAATCTTCTTCTGGAAGCCATTGTCATGGTGTTCTCAGCTTTGGAAGATGGTTTTTCTCAGGTGATTTTGTCAACATGTGTGCAAAATCAATATTGTATTTGTAACTTACTTTCCTACCATGCTATCCTCTGATTATGCATGCTGATGACAGGAAGTCAATGATATAAGAAGCACAGCTATAAAGCTTGTTACTCATCTTGCTCAAATTCCTTCGTCTGCCGCTCAGTTTAAGGATGTTATGCTGTCAATGCCTGATACACACAGGCAGCAACTTCAGGTACTTCCCTTGTTATATTTCTCTGTTTGTTTACCTAAGTTTTGAAATATATTTAAGGCTTCATTATCTCTTAATTCTGGAGATATGATAAGATCATAAACTACTCTCTCCTTCTCTACAAAATGTCCCAAAATGTGTTCACTTTCTATTCGGTTAGCTAGTTATGCATGAATTACCAACAATATCGCTAAAGAAAAGTTAGTTAGAACCTCTTGAGTTTGTTACAACAAGAACACATATGGGGTTATAACAGAGAAAACCTGACTCTAACTAACTAATCCTTAATTTTACATAATTAAAAACAAAAGTGGACCCTTGTTTTGGGATGGAGGGATTATTTGTAACTGATATATTACTGAATTTTGCAAAACATTCTAGTCTTTACTTTTTCATGGTACCAGAGCTGGTTTTGATCTATATTGGACCCGACGGTGGTTCGTTTATGTTGCATCTCCCTGTGGTCTCTGGCCCGCATGCAAATGGACATACCTGCAACGGCCCACATGTGGAAGAAAAATATCAACATTTGAGGGGAGTGCCGATTTAACCCCCCACCCCGATTGTGCATGTGTCAAACTCACCGATAAAAAAAAATGTGAGGCTCGCACATGAGGGAGAGTGTTGAAGTGGTACAAGTGAAACCCTACTAACAAGGTTGGCCTTTTAGTTGTGGAAGCCCAAACTAGCCCATTATTCTATGTGACTGGATCCACAACTCTTTTTTTTTTTTTTTTTTTTTTTTTTTTTTTTTTTTTTTTTTTTTCACTTTTATGTCCTATTCTATTTTATTTTATTTTTCATTTTTGTCTGAAACAACATAAAGTAATGAATAAATTTTTAGTTTTATGTTGTTTATTTAACCAATGCATGGTCACGCCGAAAATTTAGCTTGTCAAGGTTGAACAATTCAATATAGTGATTGAGTTCACTTAGCTTATTTGCAACCGTCTCTCATAACAGTTCAGCAATTGCCAATTGAAACCTAAGAATGTCACCATATCCCTGGTTAGGAGGGGTTTCCATAATATTTAGGCAATGCATTGATCAGTAACAAAACACTATTTTTCATTGTCATCCTTTTTTGGGGTTACTGTATTAATTGTATCAATCTAGTTTCTTTGTTCTAAAGCCAACATGTAGCTTGCATCAGTAGCTGTTTTTTTTCTAGAAGGTACATATACTTGCAAGGGTAACAAATGTGTGATTTATGTGGTTTTCATGAATCCATTATTTGGTGATGTTTTTTTTAATTTTATTTAATCTGTAGAACAAATAGACAAATCCTTATCACTTATGGAGAGAGAGAGAGAGAGAGAGAGAGTAAAGAATCTAATCCTAATTTTTTTTGGCTTAGCCTAAGCCAAACCGATATATTTCTTGTTTGTCTTCATTGATTGAAACTGACATGAAATATTGATCATGGATTTTCTCTTGGACTAAATTCTGTACTTTCAGGATATCATCCGGGCTTCTGTTGCACAAGATCAAGCTGCATCAAAAGTGAAGCCTGCATCATCATCATTTGAGATCAAGTTACCAGTGCCACAAAGTGAAAGTCGAGAGAAAGATGACAGCGATGACGATGACGATGATGACTGGAACACTTTCCAGTCTATTCCTGCTTCTGCAGATGAGCCTGTGGAGACTAGTGACTCTCAAGAGCATGAGAAAAACGATGCACAGCATCAGAAGGTTAGTAAAGAGATGGAAGATGGAGCTGCGTCTGGGGAAGAGAATTGAAAAAAAAAAAAAATGACTTTGGAATTGGAAAATGAAGAAGGATCATTTCATATGAATTTTTAGTTAGATGATCACGAGGACTAGAGGGAGAGCCCAATTGAAAATAGTCAAGGGTCATTGATCCTAGAACTTTCTGATATCAAAGGAGTCGTGGTAAAGTGAATGAATGTATGGGGAATAACATTGGTAGCTGGGGAAGATGCTGTGAAGAAAGTGATTGAGGAATGTGAAATTCTTAAGAATTGGTTCAGTATCTGTACACCATGACTGCGCGTAATCCTCTGAAAGAAACGCCCGATAGGAAGTTAAAGGGAAGAAAAAGGGTGAAGGGGAATAGTGAAGAATTACTCTGCTCAATGTTTTGACAAAACTGATTGCTCCATGTGATATTTGTTTTTCTTCGATACAAGTTGTTGTGTGTAATGTTGTGTAGTATAAGATTTGTAATGTTTACTTATAGGATATTTACTTTGATGAGCAAGTAAAACATGTAGCAGAATAATGATAAGAACATGAATTGCAAAATCAGACTTGAGTTTTCAGCTCGAATTTGTATCCGATAATGTATTTATGCGTTGCCTTGCATTTCGTTAAAATTTCTTTTGACTAATACGAGCAACTTACTGGCTTGTTTGAAGAACTCTTTTTGGTGTTTTGTTCCGACTTGTTCGTTATGCAGTTCTAATTTTTATCTATCTACTACATGAGAAGATCATGGGACGGAAGTAGTCTTTCTTATACAGTCAGTCAGTGTTATAATGTAAGTCCTGTGAGAACTAATTTATTGTTCATATTCTTTTAGTTTTTTTCACTTCATAATAATATTACTTTTAGGTTTTAGTCATTTTTTGCCTATTTAATGTCTTTGTAAAAACACTAGTTAGCTATTCTTTAGCATCTTAGAATAGTTTTGCTGTTGGTTTCAGAGCTTTAAAGTATGGAAGACCACTCTATTGTGTAACATATTTCTTTAACACAATTTTAATGCATTCTTTGCTTTCAATATTGTTCGCTATATGATTAGTATGATAAATTTTGATTTAGGGATTTATAAGTGTGACCAATTGTTTAGATTTGATTGTTTGTGATTCGAAGAATGTTAGTCATTAGAAAGTTTCAGTTGATCCAAACTCAACTTTTCCGTAGAAGATGTTTTATCTTGCCATTAGATCAACAAATTAGTTTGATATAAATATTTGGGATAAAGGTTTTTTTTAGTACCCAAATTTTGGCCCCATACCCAATTTAGTACCTAAACTTTTATTTTGCCCATTTTAGTACCCAAACTTCTATTGCATACCCAATTTAGTGCCTACCGTCCAATTCCGTCAATTGAAGCGTTAAATGCTAACGT
>JAYMTH010000769.1:0-18072 GCA_036897465.1 Pelargonium australe | reverse complement strand
TCTGTACCAAATTACGTTTCAGCCTAAAGTTTTGGTACTTCCGATGCCTTTAACCCTTCTTTGAATGATATATTGCATTTCAAAATATGGACTATTGAATTGATGTCGTTATCTTAAATCTGTTAAGTTGAATTTGAGTATTCATACTATATTGGATCAAATCATCCAACTGATTGAATGTAACAAAATAAATAATAACTCAACAACGAACTAGTTTTGATTCTAATTCACTTCTTAAAACAACACCCCAACATTATTTTTTTTTTAATTCTCTAGAAACCTTTAACTTTCTCTTTTGGTGCTCATATAGTTATAGCAATTGGTGCTCTTTTCCCAAACTTTTGCAAATATATGTGTCAATGGACTAAAGGTGTTGTGTTGATTAAAATAATATAAAAAAAATGTTCTAATGTTGTTTATGAAAAGGAGAAATTAAGTAGAGAATGTTGGAAAGTGGATTTCAATTTCAATATAATAGATAAACTCAAGCCATATTCATGGTTGGTTGAGAGGGTCTTGAAAGTGATGGCCCTCTTGCTCCACTTGATGTGTCATTTTCATATTCACCACTCAAAGAAAGTACTAGAACCCACCACTATGGCTATATGATTGGAATGATCAATACATTACATATGCATATCTTCAATATTATTATTTGTTGGAATAATTCTCAATAAACATTTCTTCATATATATATATATTGGATATACCCTTTTCCACCTTTGGTTGGGTTATGTTTGACATGGTATTTGATATGATTTTATTTGGGATTAATGATCTCATCCGCCTATAATCTCAACTTAAGTTTACCAGTTCACGTGCATATCAATATCTTACACATAAAAGAAGTAACAACATCCACGTTTTAATCACCACTTAAAATATTAATTAGGTTGTCTACGTACGAGTTTCATCCTCACGTGATACTCCTATATGATACTACGAGACAAACATGTCACATATTTAAAACTCGATTTTCTCATGTCAAGTTTGTAAATTTATAAAAAAAAAATATATAAGATAAATTGTATATCCACCCAGCATAGTAGTATAGTAGTATAACATATCAAATTTTCATATATGTCATCAATTTGTGAACCCTTAGCAACGGCATGTATTAGACAATGAGACAGACGTGTCACGTAATTAGAACTCGTCTTTTTCTTCGATGCAACGAAGCGTCGATGAATGCTTGTGGGGGCCGAGCGAGGGCTCATGTCTTCTACACCCTTGAATCTTGATAGCTACAAGACTTCCCATGTGACTGTAGCACTGTCTCTGCATTGCCATCTTCTTCTTCTTCTTCTTCTTCTTCTTCTTCTTCTAATGACTTTTGAGCTCTCAGAAACAACTAGAGCTGCTGCTGTTGGTGTGTGAGAGTATAGTACTGTATGTGTTTTAAGGCAGTGTCGATTTCAGTTGTGGGGCACTTTTTTTATTATCTTTTCTGCGACCATGCGCACTCAATTATCAATTGTACATCACATGCACCTTATCAATTGATGTTGATGCTGCCATGCAACATTTCCTATCTACTATTCACCCTACAAATTTTATGATATGTCTTAAAACCGAGTCACGCGCGAATGACATCGAAACAATCAATTTCTTTTAAAAGATACCCTACACATTCCAATGTTTCGACAATAAAAGTTTTTATTTTGAAAAATTATCTTCCTTTATAATCAAGAAAGTCATGATATGCATGATTACTTAATCGCACTAACATTATCATAAAAAAAAGTAGGTGCAAATTAATAATGAACTAAAGACATTTGAGTTTTGTTATCTATATTATACATTTTCATAGTCGGTTTACACTTCTACATGTTGAAATATCGTTGTGCACTTACTTGTGCTATACGGTTTGTGAATCTATTTTCTTCCTTATTTTATTTAAAAGTATAGTACATTTAATTATAAGAAGAAAGTAGTAAGAATTCTATTATTTTCTCTTCTATAATAATCTTGGGCGGATGCCCAATTTATTATGATCAACAAAAAATGGTAGCATGCAAAAAGAATTGGAAAACACCCACTGGGTGTGTGGGTGTGGCGCAGTTGGTGCGCTGAGGCTGCGTGAGTGAGAAGAGCTCTTGAGTTCGGTCCCTACTCAAAACATTTGCGAGGGAGGAGTGAGAAATCTTTAATCCTATGACTAAACCTCGATATGATCAAATGACTTAAATGAGACTATCGTAAAAATGCGAGCATGCTGATCAAAAATCTCGTGGTTTAAACAAAAACAAAAAAGAATTGGAAAACCATAGCTTGGTAACCATAACATTATTTTGTGAAGAGATTCCATATCTTTCTCTCTCACGCACAGAATTTCAGTGGACAATAAAAATCAGCATGTTGGATCAGGAGCTTGTTTAGTTGCTTTCAATGGCGATCTCACAAACTCTCTCTCTCTCTCTCTCTCTCCCATTGTCTTTTTCTACAGCTGCAACAATGTCTCATTTTCTTCTTCTCCTTCTTCTTGCAATATTAATATTGCATGGCTCAGCTAGCTAAAACCAATAAAATCACAAACTTTAAGTTAATAAAAACACTAAAAATATTGATCAAATTGAATTAAAGCTCAAGGTTCAAAATAAAATAAAGTTTTCAGTTACAAAGTATAGATTATAGAATAGCCCATCTGTGAAAATTAAATGGACTGTCACATCTTTACATCCTCAATAATGCTTGAGTAGTTGTGTATCATCCAGCAATTCTATAGCAGTCTACTGCTGCAGCCTCAACCCTAGGGTTGTAATGAGATTAGGGTTTGCTATTTAGCCTAATTGCACTCATAAATACTCCGTAATTCTTAATATTTACGTGCTAAGATAGATGACTTTGTAGTTACATAATAGTAACAAGTTAGGTAGTCTTTAAAGGCAGATCAAGACACTAAATGTGTAAATTATGCTCTAACACAAACATGATAAGATTCATTTGAACTATACTCGATTTTAGTTAGTGGTTCATTAAGAATGTGTGCATTGGGAATATGAAAGATTTATGCTAGTCCAAAATATAAAGATATTCAACATAATCTAATTCAAGATGTCAAGTGAAGATTCAAATTTGTGAATTGGAATTTGCTTTGGTGCTTATTCTTCAATACGCATGGACTTTCCGAAAGGCACACATCTATATATGATTCTATTGCATGGACTCCACCTTTATGGCTTTATTTCTTTTACTATATATATAACAAAAGGAAACCCAATTTACATTTTATATTCTCCCTTTATTTTGACAAATAAAAAAAATACATGAATATCTTACTTTGATGCCATTTTAATTATATATAGATATTATTTAACATGTTTTAAACAAAATGGAAAGAAGACACTACAATATCATCAGAAACAATTGGTTATAGGGTGTTGTTCTTCCAAAGGTTTCAAATTCGAGACTCGATTGATACGTTTGCTTATAAATTTTTTTTTTCGAATCTCATATGTGTGTGTTGAACATTTTGGTTTAATTCATATAAAACATGTCAACATATTTTATATGAGTTTTGTGGCACATATAATTCACTAATGTCCATGAAGAGCTATAATTATTTTACAAAATAAGACCAAGCATATATAGAGGGTTTTTAGAAACCTAGATAGCTATAGTACTATGAACTACTACTACTACATATACTACCTATCAACAGTACTCAAAAATTTGTAATAGATATTGAAGTGTCTATACATTATTCAAAGTTTGTTATTGGTGGTTCTTTTATGTGCTCTCTCTTTCAAAACACTCCAAAAGTAAAATAAATAACATAGAAAAGACACCATCAATTGAAACTCTGCAAGCATGCATGAACAATCTCACTTTTTAATTAACTGCAAAAGAAGAGCTCATCAAAATAACATTAGTTTGGTTCTGATTATACATATATGATCATAGAACCAATTCCTCAAGCTCTGATCATGTGAGAATAGAAGGTTTCCATTATATCACACACAAGGCAACACGTTTTGTAAAAATGGAACTTGGAATGATTTTCCTTAGTTGTGTATTACGCCAAAATGATACGAATATATACAAGCTTCTAGTCCTATAATCTAGCCATACAAAAGAAAAGGAAATAATCTACAATAAATACAATGAATACAAAATAAGTCAACTGGTGTGTAGAAGGAATGTGTAAGATTTGTGCTCTGATAGATCAATTACTGTCGATACGTTTTTCAAGAAAGTTTCTTCTTTAAATCTTTGCCAAATTTTATTATGAAAATTGAGGACATGCATGTGATCCCATAATGAGATTCTATTTGTAGAGAATTGTTCTTTTGTATCAAGATTTTTTTTTTGCTTATATCTCAAAACACAACCTGAAAAACATGAGTTTTATTTTTTGGGATCAAAGTTATTGTTTTTTGTTGTTAGCTTCAGTAGTTATGCCTTGGTTTTTGTTGTTAGTGCTGATCAATTTTTTTAGAGCTCTGGTTTCTGGAAGATAGCTACTGTGGTCCATAATATATCCAGAAACAACATTAAATGCCCATATAGAGTTACTTTCATTTATGTAGAAAGAGGAAGAGAGCATAGAAGGGTTAATTAGGGTTTGGTTTGAGAAAATGAATTTGCAGAGTAAATGGCACTTCTTCATGCAATTACTAAAATGGGTTTCAAATCAAAATATCACAACCTCTCTGCCAATTTTAGACATCATTTATACGTTATAGTTGTTGGGAGTGCATTCTCATAGATGAGACGGAAGACAACCAATGTTGAAAATTTTAAGAAAAAAAAGTGAAATGTATCTTATAAACGTAGACAGTTAGGTTGCAAAATTCATTGCAGTGTGTGTTAGGTCGATTGCGTGAGATCTTATTCATGTTATTTACTCCGTTTGTTTTTGCATTACATTAATTGCAACCCGAGATCCATTTTCACAACATAGAGGTGGAATTAGAGTTTTCAACATAAGAAAATAAAATCCTAACAATATATGGCCACATAAGAGAGAAACCATAAGAATATCTCAAATTTCTTATGTTGCAAAACCATTATAGCAACAACTTCTAGAAGGTGATATTGAAGATTATTAGGGTAATCTACTCTATAAATTAGGCTCCCACCTAACCGTTAAATTTAGCTTTGGGAGCTTCAAATAATATTAGTTATGAAAGTGAGAAACTATGTATATAAGACCCATATAGCTAGAGTGTGGATAATGAACCAACTAGTACATGTAGATGTAGTAGATGGAAACTCACCAATTTTTACTATCAATATCAGCTACTATCAACAAGATGGTTTTGCACAAACCATGGGAATTTTTGTTGTGCTTCATTATGTTTAGCCAAATTGAACTATGGACAAAGAAATAAGGTGTTTATGTGGGGAGGATTTTTGTGTTTTCTTTTTAGTGAAATATTAAACTTCTCGATATTGGAAACTAATAAAGCATTAAAGTGCAAGATGGGAAAGAAACCAGAAAAAAGCTGTTAGATATCATTATCAAGGGAGGGCTTGAAAAAAAGGAATAGAGAGGTGAGCTCCCAATTCCACTTCCTCCATCAAAACAAAACCATGGACTCTAATCACAAACCATCAAACACTAATTAACCATTGTGATTAAGAAACTTCACAAAACTTTGGGAAGAAAATAATAGAATAGAAAAGATGCTATAGCTAAGCTAATGGTAGCTATGGCCTTGTTTGAACTTGTTTGGTAACACTATTTTCTCATTTAAGGAGGCGGCGACTAAGATAAATAAACAGCGTAAACAAGACGTAAGTTTGGTAAAACGTGTTATTTGAAAGAAAAAAAAAAGTTTATGCTTGGTTTTTTGAAGGAGGAGAGAGAAGTTAGAGCTTATCCCATATTGTCAGTGAGAAGACTTGAACTCGAGACCGAGAATTAAAGCGCTTAAACCGTTAGGTCCAACCAACAATAGTCATGTATTGATAATAGCTACTCCAAACAATAGTAGGAGTTTAATTAAGCTAATTAAAAATTAAAGAGTAACTTTGTTGGATTAGTGTTTTTACAAAGTGTGAGTGAGTCTATTTTGTTTTGTGGTGGTGTAATGACAGAAGATCTTTAATATCCTCTTCTGCCAAACTTCTGCCACCCTTTGCAGAAGCATCTCTCAGCCCAAAAGATAGGATTAGTATTGGTTTGGCCTTTTTCATCTTCTTCCACACCACACCACCTACTATTCAAGATTCAAAAATCCTCTCTTTCACACACCCAAAACCCTCATTCTTTGATAAAAGTGAGTTCAGTTTCATTGGGACATGGACTCTGGAGAGTGAAATGGCAGAGGTTTTTGGGGATCACCAGCAACAACACAAGTACCACCAGCTTTCAGGTTTTGCAGCTGCAACAGGTGGTGAACAGCAAGCATTGAAACTGTAAATAAAGACCAAGAATCTGGATTTCCAAAGAACCCACAACCCCAAAACACCCCAAGATCAAACTGCTGACATTTATAGCTATTATCAGCAACACCTTGAGCTCCTCCAAAACCAGAACCAGAACCAGCAAGTAGCAACAACCACAGGACATGCAAAAGCAAGATCTTATAGAATGGGCATGAAGAGCAGTGGAGGAGGAGAGATCATACAGGTCCAAGGAGGCCACATTGTTCGGTCCACCGGCCGGAAAGACCGCCACAGCAAGGTTTACACCGCCAAAGGCCCTCGGGACCGCCGCGTCCGCCTCTCGGCCTACACCGCAATCCAATTCTACGATGTCCAGGACCGACTCGGCTACGACCGTCCCAGCAAGGCCGTTGACTGGCTCATCAAGAAAGCCCAATCCGCCATTGACAAGCTAGCTGAGCTACCTCCCTGGCACCCAACCGCCACCGCTGCCGGGACAGGGGAAACTGAGCCCTCCGCCGAAATGGCCATGCCGGAGCAATCTGAATCTTCCGGCTACAACTTCCAGCTCCACAACCCGACCAACGAGTCCTCCTCCTCGTTTGTTCCGCAGTCTCTCGACCCGGACACCATGAGATCTTTCTTCCCCACGAGCTCCTCTGCTTCGTCCATCAATTTCCAGAGCTACCCGCCGGAGATTATCCCGAGAACCACCGCTGAAGATCTCTGCCTCTCGCTACACTCCTTCCAAGACCACGCGAACCACACGCCTTCCACCGACCAGATGACCCTTTTCGCCGGCGGCTCTGCTCCGGTCTCGTTCGAGTCAAGTTTCCAGAGAATGGTGTCTTGGGGCAGCGAGCCGGCGGAGAACAGAGGCGGCGGAAGCGGGTTCATGTTCGGGTCGCCGTCGCAGCAGTCGTTGATGTTTTCTTCTCAGAGGGGACCCCTTCAGTCCAGTTACGGAGCACCGTCGGTTCGTGCCTGGGACGACATTCCAATGGCCTCCGCCGACCACCGTAGCCGCTTCGGGTTGCCGGAATTTTGCCTGCCGCAGCAAATCCACGACTCAGACGAGCACGGCGTGGCGTCGGACAAGCCGTCCTCTGCTTCCACCAGTTCCCACCATTGATTCTCGAAAAAGGTAACTGCCCATCTCTCAAAATCCACTGAATTTCACTCCTCTGAGTTCGTTTGGCTCGAATTCGAACGAAAGATTGAAACTTTACTGTTAAAAAAAAATAGATTTTCATCATTTCTTTATAGGAATTTTCAAGTGATGACGAGGTTGTTGCCTGATGGTGAAGATCAGTAGATTCCAGGCCATTGCAATGGTCCAATGTAGAAGCAGATTATCTGGTTGGATTCAATTCAACAAATTTTCATTTTTAATTATTTTAGTTTCATTTAATATGTGTTTAATTGGATTCTGTGCTTCATTTATACATTACTAAATTTCTAGTGGGTTTTCTTAATCTTATCTTTAACTTTGATTATCATTACATGTTATGGGTTTTGATGTTTTTAATGTCTCTTTGTTGTCAGAAAACAGAACCCTTGTGCTTCATTCACATCTCATTTCTTTGTTTGATTTGCTCAATCTCTACTGAATCAAGTGAACATGTTAAAGCAAGAGAAATTATAAATTTTGGGCATTGATTTTTGTTGTGATGTTTATGAGTCTTGAAACTCATGCAAAAGCTGGTGATGGAACAGTAAATGCACCAACAAGTCAATGGTTCAATTTTGTCATTTATTTTGAATTAAATTTCTACATTATACAGAAGTAGCTACAAGGTTTTAAATTATGCATCTTTATGGTTTGGTCATTATCAAAGCAATATTGTCTCTAGGCAATATTCATCTCTTCTTGCATGCAACATGATGTTCTTGGCCTATCCTTGTTTTTTCATGCATGAGCTTCCAAGTTTGTATCTTTTCATGATTTGCATGTTTTCATTTATATCCCATTCACCTTTCTTCCAATTACATGCAAAAATTGACAACAATTCTATTGAATGCAGACTCATAACATATAACTACTTGGGTTGGTATTTGAATTCACTATGCAGTGTCTACTTTTGGCACATATTATGTCTGTTTTGGTATTTTCTTGCCTGTTTCATTTTCATATTTGATACAATGCAAAACATTATTAAATAGATGAGAAACATTTAGACGATGTTTTTACACACAAAAATTCTAAGCGAAGAAAGTAGATTGTGAAACGACACACGGTGCACGAGTGTCACATTGACACCAATCACTCATAGTCTGAACGGGTCAACAATCTGGAGACATCTGCTAATAGTTCAAAAACGGTGAAGAACGAGGAAAAAATGACACTTCCCTCGTTCTAGAATGAGACCCGCCAAGCAAGCATGCGAGTGAAGTCCAAACTGTTCATGATGGCCAAGTCTCTCGAAGCGACAAAGCTCTTAACTTAGACCAAACCTAATGTTCAACATTCTATGACACGACCTTAATCCTGCAAGCGACATTGTACAAATATCGACTTCTTGCTCAATCTCGACATGTCATGGCCTCAAATCTCATGTTCTGGCCTGACCATTTTGAACACATGCAATCTCAATATGGACACCTCTTGCTCGATCACACCATGTCGCGGCCTCGAAGCCTAGCTATTGAAATGCTCAACCGTAGGCCTCCTCTATTTCGAGTTCGCGAACAAGGTCGTGTCATGGCTTTCTCGTGGTCTTCAACAAGGTAGTAGCACGGGTACCTAACTCCTCAAGATTTCTCATGCTTCCCATTGAGAATTTGTATGCTCTCTGAAAGCTCCACCACCATTTCCATGGTTTTCATCATGGTTTCGACATCAAATCCTGGTAATGACCTTTTCACCTTGACCTCATTGTAGATAGATCGAAACACCGTACGTGTTTCCATTATCCATAGGAGTTAAGACCATTGAAGAATCCACGAGTCATTGAAATGGTACAAAACCATAAGGAGAGCTCATCACAGCTACTCAACACTTGGTCTAAACCCCTCATATCCCTCCTTGCCTTATTGGAATAGTAGGATGATACCAAACACTCTAGAGGCTTCTAGGGGATCCACTCCACCCGAAATGCTCAGTAGGTAAATGAAAACTCTAAAGTTCAATTGGCACCGGGAAACGGCGCGCTTGAATGTCTAGAATTGAAGCTCCCAAGTGTTTCCCTAAGTAGACCACACTCCAACAATCAATTACACTATGACCCATGACTTTTATGAATAGATACTCACTTTTTAGTAAAAGAAATATAATCAATGCCTCTTATTGAAAAGTTTTAACTATTTATAACCCATCTTATTGGTAAAAATGTTTCACACCATCTTAACTTTTACATCTTTAACATACATTAAAATGTACCATATTGGTAAAAAAAAGAAAAAAGAAAACAAACAAAGTTACTATATAAACATAGTACAGATATTTTATATGTATATATATTTGACAATCATTCAACAACTCCAAAATTCCCAAATTCCCAATCTAAATCTCAGATCAGAGCAAATACTAAAATATAGGCTTCTTTTCATTTGAAGTCACTTGGCACATCCTAGATTCTTGAATCCCAATTCACAGGCCCAACTCATCAATATCACCAAAAAACAATTTTTATTTATTTCCCAAAAAACCGCCCAATCATTTGGTTTGGGCCTTTGGCGGCTCCCAAAAAATTTCCATCTCTCCCTCCTTTTTCATTTTTGCTTCCCAAAATCACATCCAAACCCAAAAATTGAAATCGAAAAATTCACTTCCCTCCTCGGCATTTCATTGAAAATAAAATATGAAAAATCAAATCAAACCCAAAAATTTCAGGAAAATAACTCTTTTTGCAAAAAATCCCTCCAAGAATGTTTTACAAATACTAGCTCATCTCTGTCCTCTGTTCTTCACTTCCAAGAAAAATCATTTTTTTTCCCTCTGTTTTCCGCGATTCGTTCAAGAAAATCGAACCCATCTCGGAATGGATCCCGCTGCTCTTCCCGAGCATCACGACAGCGATAAAGAGAATGTGCCTCCGACGCCATCGTCTTCTTCCCCAAACCAGCCCAACCCAGACCCTGTTCCTGAAACTGCCCAATCTTCCAAGAAAACAAGGTCGACGAAGTCGAAGCCGAAGAAGAGGAAGAGGATCTTTAGTCGGAGAAAGAGGAGGGTTGGTGCCAGGAAGCCTCTAGCTGACATTACGCACATTTCGATTGAATCGAGTTCGGTTCAAGAAACTGAAACTGGCGTTGAGTTACAGGTAGCTGCTACATCCTCTGTTTCTGCGGTTCAAGAATCTGGTTCTGATTTGCCTCCGGCGTCTGCTTCCGGGAGCAGATCGAGTTCGCGGAAGAGAAAAGCGGCGGATGATAATGATCCAGAGCCGCAGGGCTCTCCGAAAACCAAGTCGTTGAGGATGGGTTTTCGATGATTTTCTGGATTTTTTTTTGGGGGGGTTGATACGGATCTGAAATGGTTGAGTGTTCATCGACCATTATACTGTAATTTGTAACTTAGTAATGTATTAAATTCCACTTTGAGAATGGAAGTACAAATTTTCTTTGGAGCAACACCTTCAATATTGTTTACCAATGAATGGCAAAATGGTTGATTGAAATTATAGGGGCATTTTTTGGGTTGGGTTTGGTCGGGTTTTTTGTGTTTGGATCGATAAATCTATTTTAAATTCGATGTGATAGTAGTTTAGATTAGTTAGAGTTTATGCAAAATTATTTGAGTCAACTCAAGGAGACTGAATTTTTTTTTTTGAGGATGAGGTTAAAGTTAGAATAGATTTTGAATATGATAAATTTAGATTTAAATTGTTGGAATGTATTGACATATTAATAACAAGATTGTAGTATTTGAACGTCAAACTATTAAAATTTGATGTACCAAAACTAAAATTTGACGTTTTCTCTTACGTGATGTGTCATTTTTTTACTTTGTTAGATTAAGTACATCAATTTCTTTTATGTGCTAGAAGAGTTTTCTTGAAAATGATCAAAGTCTAGAATTGTGAATATGAGCTTTGAAATTTTGTTCCCAAATTCTTAAAGTATGCACATGCGTGATACAATATTAGCTAGAGACTTGGGTGTGTGACCAAGAATTCGCATTAGACACGGGACTATGAGTATGAGAATTTTCTTTAAAAGAATGAGAATTAGCGAGAAAGTATATGTGAATCATGCATTCTCTTTTCTTATAAGAAATATGATATTTATATATAAGAATAGTTACAGATGATTATCCTCTGATTAACATTTTTTTGTAACTTATACCCTATCTACAAGCTTGAGAGAGGAACGAGGTCATGCCCCATTCGGACGTTGAAAGTCGCGAATGACAAAAGAAAAAATGTGGCATATGGTGGAGCTTTGGCAACAATATTCGTTTGACGAGCTTCTGGTTTCGTGCATGGAAGAGATAGTTTTCGTTCATTCTCTAATTTTCAGTAGATTAGAATGCCTCTAAAAAAAATGTTCGAATTTGCATGAATTTTTTTCTTAATCTTTTAGAAATATATAAATGAAATATGTAATAATACTCCTCTTCCTCTAAACAAAATAACCGGGAATGTATAGGTTTCAAAAATTCTCCTCTTGTCCTCTTCCCCAAACCACACTCAAATTGAAAATGAAAAATTGATTTCCCTCCTTATTTTCACTGAAAACTCACTGAAACCCAAAACATAAAATTTGGCCTACCCCTCCAATACCCACCATTACAAATACCAAATTCTTCTCCACATCACCATCAAATCGAATCAAATTCAAATCTTGCTCTCATTTTTGTCTCTTCCGGACCAACAACCAGTCCCTGCAATGGAGGTCGCTGTTCTCTGTCATCACGATAACAAGGAGAACATTCCGCCATTTTCGTCAGTCTCAAGCTCAAACTGCAGCGACCCAGTTGCTGCAATGGCTCCGTGTTGCAGTACGAAGACGAAGAAGGTGAAGAGAAGGTTTGTTTCTAGGAAGCCCCTTGCTGACATTACCAATCTCGTTAACGCTTCATTAATTCAATCGAGTTGGGCTCGAGAAAATGTCGTTGCTTCCGAGAATTTGAGCTGTCGGAAGAGAAAAGCTGTTGATGAGATTGATTCGGGGAAAACTGTAGCTTCTAAGAAATTGAGACTGGGTTTTAGATAACTATAGATTTGAATGTTAGATTTAGAATTAGTAGTGAAAATTTTGGAGTATAATACTCATTTTTTCATGTAACATTTAAGTGTTTCTTGATGAAAATTTGGGAGTATGATAGACAATTTGGGCAACAGTTGAAGCTGGAATCGATATCAACATTGGTCAACGGTTGTGTGTGATGGTCAATGCCATATAATGATTGATTGTTGATGATAGTTAGCTTTGTCATTGTTAACAAGTTAAATGACAATTATTTGTTGGAAAAAATGTAAATTTTTTTATTATAAAGAAGACTATTTTTATTCGATCAATTGGAAATAAAACTTAAAAATAGCTGATTGGGAAAACGGCATCGTTTTAGGTTGGTAGGCTCCCCAATAGTACCCTTGTTGAGCAACTTCTCTAGCTTATGGTACTTCAAAGAATGAATGAGATTATTGCTTCAGTTAGGGTTTGATCATAAGTTTAAGATTCATGAATTTTTCGTACAATTTTAGGATTTTGGACTTGCTTTTATATACATTTTTGTGTTTACCTTTTGTTATTGTTCTTAAGTGCGAAATTTTGAGTTTCAATTTTCAATTTTTATTGGTTTCCTGTATATGTTCATATAATTGTTACGTTGTTTTTCATTTTGAATGATTCCGGGTTGCATTGTGAATTTGGGGATGAGACTATTTGAGGTAAATTCAACTCTAGCTTTAATTTAGGATCTACTTGACTTATCTATGTTGGATGTGAACATATGATTCTTGCTATTAACTACGAATCGGTTAATTGCTGATTTAATTTAGGATCGTCATTGTGTTCTTATTTTGCTCTTTCAGATTACGAATCCCGGAAATTTATGATGCAAGTTTTGTGTTGCAATGTGGTAACACAAATCTCATAGTGAATGTGGATGATCCACTAGAATTTGAAGGTACTATCAAGGTTTTTAAGTTCCATCAAATACCGTTTTCTAAACTTCCTTACAGTGAATGGGTTGGTGAATCTGAGAAAGCTTTGAGATCACTCTTGCGAGCCTATCGAGCCTCAAAAGAGCTTAGCTCGTTTGTTACATGAGGCTAAACCTAGGCTCTGAGTTTGGAGCCAAATATTTATGGAGCCAAGGTCGAGTGACTCGTTTAAACCCATATCTGCCAGGAGGCAGCTGTAGCAGCTAAAGAATGTGCTGATTTCCATTTGTGTATATTCGAAATGTTGCAATATATTTTTATCAATTCATAAATAGTTTTGTGATCAGGACTCAGGAGATGGAACAATGATGGAACACTTGAAGACTAAAATTAGGCAAGTTTCTCTCTAGTGGGCATCAGCAGTGCTCAAGTAGATTAAACTGGTTCCGATTCTGGTGAATTTTTCTTTTCCTTTTACACTTGTCATATTGGCCTTCAATTTCTATAGCTGATTAATGGTTAATATGCCATATTGAACATACATAGCTGGGTTTGATGTCAATATTCTCTTGCAAGGATGAATGGAACCAATTTGGGCCAAACTGGTCAGGAATTGAGTGAATTTGGGCCAGTTGAATCAACTAGACTTGTTCTGGATCGCACACGGCTGTGTGGTCGTCCTGTCCAGTGCTGTGTAATTTCGTATTTTTCCTCCTTTCGGGTGATTTTTTGAGTTCATTCTTGACCATATGATTCTCAAAATGAGATTTTTAGAACCCGATAATTTGCGCGTAAAATAGAACTAATTGGCTCATCAACACATCCCATCCCTCCCTCAATTCCTCACCCATTTACTACGAATTTGATTAGAGAAAAACCTGTTTTTTTTTTGTATTCTCCATCAAAAGAACTGCTCTGGCTCAAAATATTTCTCTTCTTAGTGTATATGTGATCGATTAAGAGAGTTTGTTTTAAGAAGATATAGACTGGGAGATGGAGTGTATATCAATATGATGATAGGGTCCTAAATTCTTTAGGGTCTCTCCTAGCTTCAGAAAGTTGATTGGCAAAACATAATGTAACTATCAGATATGCTGCTCTGGAGAGGAAGGATTTGGCACTAAATTATCTAGCCGCCCTTACTGACCTAACCAAGTTGGTTAGATACAACTGTTCTTTTCCTTGTCATTAAAGTAGTAAGTCTAGCCATCCTTTACTACTTTTGTATTTCCCTAAAAGCCGTTATCAGTTAAATCGACTTTCTTTACCTGCATTTGCTCTCTTTTGTGTCACTAGTTTATTTGGAGTTTATCCATGTTTTTATCAGTATTAAGGAATAATGAATCATCATCTACACATTATCCCATTATATTATACGTATGCAATACTTATCCAGTATCTCCATCTAAAACTATACATTTGTCCAAATACAAAACTCAGCATGCATGATAGTTGCATTAAACAACTAGTTTTAGAATAGCGAATGTGCGTAGAAACAAGAAAAGGAGCTCAGTTTATTTGACGTCATGCGACATTGATTTAGTTGGGGCCAACGTGTGCTTAACAATAATCCAAAAACCTACGTGACCTTTCAATACCTCATAGAGAAAAAGTACTGAGAGACTTAAGATTAGTTTAGAGGACGTCCCTTTCAGCTCTTGAGCCGCAGAAGTGGTAGTTCCTGACTAGATACACACTCAAGCCTGCATGCCAATGCAAGGCAAAAGGAATAAGACGGGTCATCATATTTGTCTTGTTTCATGGTGCTGCTGCATTTTTTTTCAGGTATCATAAGAAAATTAGAAGTCAGCCAATATTCATTCGGGATATGAGCTGTCCAATTACATGTTCCTCGATTCTCATTTGACTTCCGGTTTGCTGATGAGATGTGAACTGACGAGAATTATGAACTTCGAACACTATATAAGTCGGCCCTCTTAGTTTGTATTAGGACACTACTAAGCTATAATTCCATAGTCTTTTCAAGAGTCTTAAACTGCAATGGCTAGTCTGATAAAACTCTCTGTCTGCCTTAGTTTGCTCTTTATTTCACTGTCCATTACTGAAGCTCGACCTCTTGAGCCCCTTCTAGAGGAGAAGAAACTAACTGTTAGGACAATCATGGTTGATACCACGGGAAATAATGCACAGCAAATGACGAGTTCACGAGCTATGCTTGGGAAAGCTAGGGAACTCAATGTTGAGACTGGAAGAAACTTCACAGCACCTAGCCAAGGTGAAGTCAAGCGGCTGAGTCCAGGAGGGCCTGATCCACAACATCACTCCAAGAATCTCTCTTAAGTAAAGTGTAGACGATGTCTGTCGATGTAAAAAGCAATATTGAACTTGCTTGAGTTAGAAATGTATTTTGTAACTCAGTGGATTTAATAGTTTGTTACGTAGTTTCTTTTCCCCTTCTACATCTGCTATTCTGATCTGTCTCTCTCTGTCTCACACACATACATCGGGGTTAAAAGCTTAAAATCAATCTCCTAAGGCTCTGGTTTGTTCTCCAGCTAAATCAAGTAGTTTATAAAGAATGAAGAAATCATCGGATGGATTGATTACGGGTTCTTATGCTCACAAGATATAATTGAACATTTGATTATATTTTACAAGCTGCTCTTAGTACTAAATGTTTGGCTCCAATGCATTTTTATATCATTTGCTATTTCTTTTGTCTTATTTGTATATTCAATTAAACATCCAATTGGTTACTCATGCTTTTATCTTTATTAATACTTGGCATTTAGCTCTTTTAACTGCTATTTGATCCTTCCTGGTTAGTAATTTGTAAAGCTTGATTTGATTTCTCTTTTTGGAAAAATGTTCATGAGCAATATATCTATCAGTGAGATGTATCAGTTGGTAAATGGAGAAGGAAGAGAATAAAATTGACAAAATCCTTGTGATGTAAACAAATCTTGCAAGTTTCAGAAATAGTTCTTTACATCTTTCTATGCTCTGTATCTTTCTCTCTTAACAAACAGAACGTTCGTGTCATTACTAGTTAATCCATGCCTTATTGTTTAACTGTACGGAGATAAAATATGTTATAGGGACACTTTGACCCTTCGAATTTTATATATTCATACTTTTAGCAGACAGTTGATCTTATCTACCACTATAACCTTGTGCACTGAAACTATTTTGTCCCAGATTTGCTGAGATTATTCATTATTTGTACATCTCCACTGTGAAAGTCAAAGGAAAAACAAGATATTTACTTTACAAAATAGTTGATGAACTATTGTTTCTATGCTTTTGCAGTTTTGCTCTCTCGTAATCTTACGGAAAGTGACTCTTTCTTTAGTTTATGACAGAGACTACAATTCGTACGTGGCAATTCGGTGGGAGAAAAGAAGGTAATAACTAATAAACCTTGCTGGTGTTGATATTTTTAATGTTAAGCCAGCACTATCCATGAAAATGACAAGGATGTTTTGGGGGTAAAGTAGGTTTTGTTTGATTTGTTTAAGGAGATTCTCCCATGGAAATGGAGAAAAAAAGGATAGCATAGCACTCCAAAGGGAATGGAGACAAGTTATGGTTTAGTGGTTCATTTTAAGGTAATGGAAGATCCACAATATTTAGAAATCTTCATTTTAATGAAGAAACAAACATACTCTGCCATGGACTTTGCAATATCATATGTTTTTAATACTATAAGCTTGGAGAGAAGACAACTTGTAGTGACTCATGTTCTTTCCACTACCAAATATAATGTCTCATCTCTTTACTTATTCCTATAAATTGATCCACTTGTGCATCTCAAATATTACCTCATTCTTAGAACTTGAACTCTATTTTCTGTCTTGATTTGCTTTCATTGATGGCTAAATCTTGTGGAAAACGCGCATTAACTTTGTTGCTCGTTGTTTTCGTGATGCTAATTGTCAGTTCACAGGAACGAATGCTCGTGAAAGAGAGAGGGTCTGGCCGGCACTTCAGTTTTGGGCAATTAGGATATAGTAAATCCAAGCTGGAGCATTTCCGGAGAGTGTCAACATTGGATACCGGGACTGCGAGAGTGTCACCAGGAGGACCGGATCCTCAGCATCATTGATCTCCTGTGGCGCGGTAAGGAGTAAGTGATTGTAAACTTGTAGCCAAGTAGTGTCACAAATTTGCTGCAACCAAATGAAGTTTGTAGATTCCTATATATGTTATAGTGAGTTGAGCTGAGCTTTGCTTTGGTTTTTCATGTTGTAATGACACATTGTAAATTGAAACAACTGGTCTTTTTTTGGACTTGCTCTGCATTGTTTTTGCCTCTGTTTCTTCGCCTTTAATGTAGGCTAGTTCGTAGATCGTTGGGTTTCGATTATCGACAAATAGAGACTTTACAAATAAAGCCCGAGGATTGGCATTCTGTTGCTGTCATTGTGGTTGCAACTCTGCATCCATGTCATTAGAAAACAAGAGAAGAGGCACCATAGTGCACTACATTGCACATCACATATCAGGCTGGCTTGTAGCTATATTTTTGGCCTCACAAGATGTGCTCTAAATTCCATAAAAAATTACTTACTTTTTTGTGCGCATCAAGACTTGTCGCCAATCTTAAAAGGTGCACCCTTATATCGTCCTCGTACATTGAAGAAAGGGATAAATATTTTTTTAGTACCCAAACTTTGATCCAATACCCAATTTAGTACCCAAACTTTTATTTTGACCAATTTAGTACCCA
>JAYMTH010000768.1:0-18074 GCA_036897465.1 Pelargonium australe | reverse complement strand
TATATATATATATATATATATGTGTGTGTGTGTGTGTGTGTGTGTGTGTGTGTGGGCGTGCTAGCTGAAGCTTTGGGGTTCAAAATTTTAAACAACCCGCACACATTAGTGACTTTTGATTTTATTTTTCATGTTACAGTTTCCATGTTAATGTGATTAATTTTCTGCTTATTTTTCTTTTGTGGAAAAAGTATAATTTTTAGGTGCAATCTCTCTCTCTCTCTCTCTGCACATACTTGATAGAAAACACAACTCCAATAAATGAAGCAAAAGAGCCACAACAAATAGGATTGTATTGTATTGTATTAGAAGTCCATTTATGCAGGATGCATTTCTTGTCTGTGCATATGCATTTATATACTTCACCGTGTGAATGTTGGGCGTATCTTATTTTTAAATAAGGGTATCCATAATATACCACACAGATGAACTTGCTGCCAAATACGGAGTAATAAATTGTGTTTGTAGCAAAAAGAAAATAAGAAAATGATATTGCTCTAATATATTTGAAGATAACAGTGTGATGATAGAATGATCCTGCATGTTGCAAGCGCTTAAGCTTAATGTTTTTCCTGCAATAAATCTCTGCCTATAAAATTGGCTGAAGCTCAATTTATCGATTTTCGACAGATAAAGGATGCTGATTCAACGTTTTCTAATAAGGGAGTTTTCCTGAAATGTAATGGGTATGGCAACATTATCTCTAAGACTAATTGCTCAGACTGTAGTTTTTTCATTCTGTTTTTTTTTTTCCCTCCTAACTTTAGGCATGATTGGTAACTACCATGTGCCAGGGATGACAAACCTAAGGATAGCGCATGCACTGCTGATCAAGAGCCTGTTCAAAGTTCTAACATTTGCATGGAAACACAAGATCATCCTAGCAATTGCTTGGGAGCCTCTATAAGTAATGCGGCGAGAGAATCATCTTCTGAAGCTATGACTGCAGATAAAGAAGCAGAGAGCACTAAACTTCAAGCTGGGAGAGGAGAGGAACATCCAGTTTTGTTAGGCGATATTGCGAAAGAAATAGTAATGCTTGACCTAACAATGGAAGAAAAACTCCGTCCTTACCTGCCTACTACACCTCCTGGTATGATTTGCTTTCTTAGCTTTTAAACATTGCAAGTATAGGAGCTTGAACGAGTAGCTTCAATTCCAATTCTTTGGTTGACATTTTGTACAACAATCATGAAACTTATATTTCTTCCTAAATTAATTAAAAGGAACTCGAACTACAGATTCAAGTGTCATTATGGACTCCAATCTTGACTTGGTACCTGATTCTCTGAAGAAATCCATTCATGCAGAGTCGGAAACTCTTCGGGGTTCATTGGACTCTACAAGTAGAAGCCATGTTCCTGTTTCACATGAAGTTTCTCCTTCAGAAATGTTGGAAGCCGTAAATGAAAGAGTTGGGGAATCTCCATCATTAATAAACCACACACAGACATTCAGAGGTTCCTGTAGTTTTGGGACAGGTGGTCCCAATTGTAAAGAAAATATTAGCGCTTCTCCATTGTTCACAAGCACTGCGTCAAAGAGCAATTGTTTGCAGGTAGGTAGTATAACACTCCATATAAGTCACTTTTATTTACTGTCACTTTCATGTACAATATTGTTGTTCCTTTGTGTCATTTAAGTATGGCATTAGTATGCTCATCTTTCTACATGGTACTATTTTGGATGTTTCAGTTACCTAGCTATAATATTAAAATGTATTACATTTGTTGATTTCAGCTATTTTCCGAAGAAAAAACTTGTGACGCTTCCCGTTTACCTACTGCGCAGTCAGAGGCAAATGTTTGCTTGGTTACTGAAGAAAGGCGAGTTCCTCGCTCCGGAAATAGAAATGATCAGCCAAACCAATCTTTTTTAAGGTCTCCCTGTTTTCTAGGTTTGTCCCTTCCAAATGAGCCTAAAATTGGAGGATATGCTGTAAATGACTCTTCTGCCACATTACCACTACTAGACTGCAGCGGTGAAGCCAGAGAAATTATCCGTGACGCAGTGCCCCAATCTTTGACAAACCAGAGACCAGCTGTTGCAAGACACAAGTTGATGCTTGACAGCATCGTTAGCCGAGCAAGAGCTTTGAATGGAAGAGGCGGTTTTCAAGAGAAACTCAAGCCATACACTACCTTGTGGTCTGAAGAGGAGTTAGATTATCTATGGATAGGCGTGAGGAGACATGGAAGGGACAACTGGGATGTCATGTTAAGGGATCCGAGATTGCACTTCTCGTCATGGAGGGTAGCAAGGGATTTGGCTGAGCGTTGGGAGATTGAACAATCCAAACTTTTGAATGGTGCGTATGTTTCACACTTGCATCATTTGAAACCACAAGGCGTTTCTTTGGATCATAATGACTACTTCTTGCATCCAAGAACGGCAATCTTAAGAGACAACATAATGGATGATACCCAACTCTCACTTGGTGATGTATATGCTCATGGAGAGAGTGGCCCGTCAAATAAGCAACTCGTCTACTTGAACAATATTCAAGACACTGGTACTGAACAGTTCCAGAGATCGTTTACTTATTCCCGAAGGCCTATTTTCTCGAATTGTCAAGGAGAAACATATGATAATAGAGAGGCATTGAATTATGTCGAAAGCAAGGGTATGTTGAGAGGTGATTCTTTCTTCAGCAATGGTCCTCCACACAGTTACAGAGGAAACGGTAATTTGCCTCACTGGCTCAGAGAAGCGGTTTTCACTCCTCCAAGGCCAGCAACTGATTTTCCAGTTGTTTCACGTGTTCCTCATTCCGGGACATCCCGTCCACGCTCAGGACCCCATAGCAGGTTTGGTGGTATGTGGGCATACGATCAACAACCATCTACTAGTGCTCATTGCTTCAACTTCCCGGCGAGTTCAATACACGGGACAGCTGAACGAGGTAGGGCTTCTTCAAATCACGTCGGTAAGCCCAATGAATTGATCATTATTAACAGCGACGCCTCTTCCGAAGAAACTATATCCGATGATCATAGTGCTAGGCCTTAGGATATATATCAGGAGCATATTGCGAGTGGCATGGATGTTATTGGAAGTTATAGAAGGATGGTATATTTATCTGCTGTACAGATTTGTAGAAGCGTAAACATGTGATAAATCCAACTTTGGTACTGCACCTTTGATGCAATGCTTACATTATGAAAAAAAGTTATGCATATATTGTAGTGTTGATCTCGTGTGGTTTTCTACATTTGTTGGTCTTTGATGAATTTCATAGGCTTGAAGCTTAGACATTGTTGGTAAGTAAAGATGAATGATTCGCAGTTAAAAGGGTGGCTCTGTGTGAGAGGATTCCACTTTTGCATTTGTACCTAAAAGGTAAGAAAACGTAAAAACTGACATATTGTGTCGTGCTAGAAGTTGAATATGTATTACACACACTTTCGTACGCAATCTTATCTTTATTGTGCACCGTTGATTTAATAACTCGAACTCACTTGTAATATTCCTCGGACTTGCTCAATCCTTCTAGTCCCATAACTTGAACTCACTCTTTTTCCCATATCCTGTTTCAAACATTTCTTTGCAATTATGCAATCACCATATCAGACTAAGTCGCTTAGGAAAAACGGTTTAAGACGTTTGATATTCTCAAGATCTCAGGTGTTGCTCTCTTTAGCTCTTCTTCTGCTGCAAACATGATACAATCGCCGCATGGTAGATAACTTGTGACTCAAGTCAAACAAACATTATTGACTAGATTGATGAACAAAAAGGAAATACAAGGACAGCCATTGCCGGACAATGGCTAAACAAACCCAATTCCAAAACAGAGCCAAATAAGCACACTTATGGGTAAAATTGACAAATCGAGTTCACGTTCGAAATTTCAATGTTGGAGTTATCCATAAGCGAGTAGACAAAAAAAAAAAAAAAAAAAAAACTCATGTGTTTTTATATAGTAACTGTTTACCGACTCTAGTCAATCTCATTAAGTGATGATACGTATTGGCACCAACAAAAAATAATTTGACAAAAACATGGGTATGTTTTTTACCCTCGATTTATTTAGACCCGCTTCACGCACTGTCAAGTGTGCTGACCGGGTTCGAGAAGTGCACAGTAGAAGCAGAAGAAGAGCAAGTGGTGAATCCGTGGGAAGTTTCGGCCAAAAATGGCGCCAAAATTGACTACGACAAGCTCATTGATCAATTCGGCTGCCAAAGGATCGACCAGTCCCTCATCGATCGCATCCAACGCCTCACCTCTCAACCTCCACATGTCTTCCTCCGCCGCGGGGTCTTCTTCGCCCACCGGTCTCTCTATCTCATTGCATTGAAATTGAATTCTCAATTTTGCTCGTTATTTTACTGAATGCGATTTTTGTTATATTCTCATTTCGACAGAGATTTGAATGAGATATTGGATGCATATGAGAGAGGAGAGAAGTTCTATCTGTACACAGGGCGTGGGCCGTCCTCTGAGGCGTTGCATTTGGGTCATTTAGTGCCCTTCATGTTCACCAATTAAGTGTGTGTCTCTGTGTGTTATATTTGGTGTAATTGCTTCTTCTTTTTTTCGATGCATTTTTGTGGCAATATTGGTTAGGAATCAGGATGGTTCTTATTTAGATAAGAAACTAGTGTATCAATATTTGGATTGATCACTAATTCAGTTTATGACCCTCTGTTTCTATGATCAAGTAGACTACATTTATCATGTTTTTATTGATTTCATTTGTCATATCAGAGGACTGTTGATTGAGCTCTCTGATACGGGAATAAGTGGGCTTCAAAGGAATTTGTGGGAAAAAATATATTTTGCCAATTTCGGGGTCTGATGGCATCTTAGTTGATGTGATTATCATAGTTTACAGCCCAAATGAAATATTTGCTCTAATACCTATCGTAAAGCTTAAAGATTTGGTCCCGATGTTATTGGTAAGGCATGTGTTTACACGATTTGCTCCGTGTAATGCTTGATGTAGATATTAAATATTTAGGTTTGACAAGTGAATGGCATGTTTCATGGGTGAAATTTTCATTCATCCTTGAGGTATGTTGTATGGCTTGGTCAAGATGAGTTAGGCTTATTCTTATTTCACTGGAACCAGATCACACCCTTGTAAGCTTCTGATTAAAATGAAATACTATTTTCAGATATTTGCAAGATGCCTTTAAGGTTCCTCTGGTTATACAACTTACAGATGATGAGAAGTGCATATGGAAGGATCTTACTGTGGAGGAGAGCCAACGGTATGCCCGGAAGAATGCTAAAGACATCATAGCATGTGGTTTTGACATAACAAAAACCTTTATCTTCTCAGATTTTGATTATGTTGGAGGGTAAGTAAAAATAGATGAATTCAATTTAGAAATTTACAGAACAAAGCATTATCATGGACTGGAGTTAAAATATAGAATCAATAGCTGTTTTGTGTGTGTGTGTCTGTGTGTTTGTAATTGCTTACAAAATTCAACTATGCTGCAGCTTTTCTGCAAAAAAATTATGGTAAATATAAGAACTTGTTTAGATCACTAACAATATTTCAAGATATTGAGAATATTTTATATTGGATTATTGAGAGATAATATGATATTTTGACTTGACATGACCTTTAACTCTCAACTTTGTTCTCCAAAACAAGGCATGGAAAGTTGTAGTCTTGCGTATATTAGATGTGTTGTTAAACTTACCAGTTACTAACTATTCATATCTGATAATTTTCTTGCAGTGCCTTTTACAAGAACATGGTGAAGGTTTCTAAATGTGTGACATATAATAAGGTGATTTGATTGTGTGATCATGTTCAGGAGTTGTTTCTTTAGTATTTACAAATACCTCCATCTTTTGCTTCTGGATGCATTTCAATTACCTCGGTGTACTTTTCTTTTTTCTGAAACTGAAAGTTTGTTAGTGGTTCACAGGTTGTCGGTATTTTTGGTTTCAATGGTGAAGCTCCTATAGCGAAAGTTGGTTTTCCGCCTATTCAGGTATGATTCTTCAATGTACTGTGTGGGAACTGGTTTGGCTTTACTGTGCTCTGTTAGTGTCACTGTAATTATTGGTTAAACAACTGTTTGAATGCTTAATTATCCTGGTGCAGGCAGTTCCTTCCTTTCCCAGTTCCTTTCCACACTTATTCTCTGACAAGGACAATCTCCGTTGTTTAATTCCTTGTGCAATTGACCAGGTTAATTTGATTACTATTATGAGATGCATCAAGTAGCCAGTCAAAACTTTAAGCTATAGTTTTAATTTATGGATGAATGACTACTCTTTTATTCCCATTGATGATAAATCTTCTTGAAGGTTTTAGCAGATAATATTATGGTTGGGCATTCATGATAGTTGTCCCTACTTCATGTACATAGATTCATGTACATAGATTCTGTGCATAATTCTATTGGTATTGACTTATTTTGTTTTCATTCAGGATCCTTATTTTAGAATGACACGCGATGTTGCTCCTCGAATAGGATATAACAAGCCTGCATTGATTGAGTCAATGTTCTTCCCGGCCCTTCAGGTATGTTCCTTATTTAACACAAATGGTACTCTTTCTCTGCATGAGGTTTGTTGCCTATATAATCACTTCTGTGAAGTTCTAAATATTGGTGCTGATGAGTGATGAGAAGATGTGGTTTTCTTAGTGTAATGGCTAAGAATCTCAGGTGTCTGTCTAGGGGGGCTCAACGTGTTATTGTTGTTGCTCTTGTTAGTTTCTCAATGCTGAAAAACCCCCAAACTGTATTTAGCCTCGAAAACACAACCAAAGCAGTCATTATGATCATCCTACTCAGGTCATCTATTATCCACTATTGTATTAAAGTATCATTATTGTGCCTTCAATGAAGAGTTGGGGAGACGAAAAATCCAAGCTCTAGTGTGCTTTCTCTAGAGGATCGCCTGAAAATGTTATTAGCATGTTACTCTGATAGAATTATATGCTGTCAAGCCATTACTCATATTGTTCTCCAAATCTGGGTATTTGCAGGGAGAGAATACAAAAATGTCAGCAACGGATCAATTTTCGGCCATCTACATGGATGATACTGCATCAAATATAGAGAGAAAGGTTCAGTTCTGCAGAATTGGGCGTGATGAGGTGTACTTTGATGTTTGTTGTTGCTGTTACTTAGGTGTTGTGTTATTTTTATGTTTGGTTGTACTCTGCTACAAACTATTCTTCCTCTTATGGTTAACGGTAAATATCTGGTTAAAGCATCACGATAACTTAAAATCTCACATACATACAAAAATTTCACTGCGAAAAACTAGAATGCAATTTAATGCGAAGAAAAAGAGGATGATGCATGTTTACCGTGAATTTATTGTAATATTATTAGATGCAAGGGAAAAGATTATCATTCTTATGTAAACAAAAAGTAGAACAACTAACAAAAATTTGCTAATTACTTTTCTGATGTGTAATTTGTGGACATTGACCTCTCTTTTTCGTTTTGTATAATATATTCAGGTCGATATACCGCTAAAATATTTGAGCTTCTTCCTAGATGACGATGATGAGCTCGAACATATAAAGAAGGTTTGACATACATTTCGAATGAATTTACTTTTGACGAGAACAATAACTTTCGCACAAGTTCCTGCATTTTTCAATACATTAGTAGTTTCTCCTCTCGGTTCAGTCTTATGAATTCTCAGCTTGTTCCTTCCAGGAGTATCGCACAGGACGCTTGCTAACCGGCGAAGTGAAGGCCAAGCTTACTGAAGTTCTGTCCGAAATTGTAGAAAGACACCAAAAAGCACGGGCTGCTGTTACAGACGAGGTGTGTTTCCTACATCTTTTCAATGGATTGATATTTCTATAGCGGGTTGTTATAGTTTTTATTCCAATCGTAGTTAGAGCTGGCAATTTGAAGTTGGGCCCGCAGGCACTTGAAATCCAATCTGACCTAAAACTTATCCAATCCGAAAAATGACTGAATCGGATTAGATCAGACTAATCCAACGAAAAATCTTAATTTTATCATTAAAAAATCTGATCCGAAATCTAAAGCCACCTCAAAATGTAGTTATGTTAGTAGGCACTAGGCAGTGGATGAAGTTTCTTGTGTTTATTGGTATGATGCTGTGTCATTGTTTTGTGTTTTCAGATGGTGGATGCATTCATGGCAGTGAGGCCTCTTCCCAATATGTTCAACTGAACTTGAAATGTTTCTTGACTCCAATTGTATAGTATACTTGTTTTTCCTATTTTCATGCTCTTATATGACCATCTAGGTTGTTTGTCTCTGAATTAATATATTATGAGAATGAGAATATAATTTATGTCTTGAGTCATTATTTTTTTTGGATTAAAGGCAATTTTGGTACACAAACTTTGAGGTGAATTCAGATTTAGTACACGAATTTTTATTCTATCAGAGTTAGTACATGAACTTCAATTTTGTACCCAATTGAGTACATGCCGTTAACTTCTCCGTCAACTCAATAACGTGGCAGTTAACTTTTTTCCGGCGATCGAAAAGTCCAAAAATTCAAACTAACTAATATTTTTTTACAAATTCAACTGAAAATCTAAGATTGAATTAAAATCTAAATGAACAAATCAACGACTCAATCCCAAATATAACCAATATATTAAGAACATATAGGAGATACCCAAAATCATAAACAGCAATTTCAAGTTCTGAAACAAAAATTCCATTTAAACACAACATCAAACACCATAAATGCAGTAATGCTCCAGTAAATTTTAGATAAAACATCATCTTCCCAAACATTTAGTGACCAAACCAAACAAACCCAGATTCGAAAGTGACATCCTCGTCGCCGGTGACGTTGAGCGGCGGCGATCGAGAGTTGAGGAAGGCTCCGCGGAAGGAGCCGCCGCACACCCCACGGCAGCCTAGCCCAGCGACATGGATCTACTCCGACCGTCCTTCCTACCCCGCACCACACGCTCCGCACCACAGATCGGTCCAGATCCGACGACTTTCATGGCCTCGGACTCAAACACGAAGAGCAGGACCTTCGATTTCTTGGTGCCGAGGCCGAGCGTGAGGGTGTGCCAGGCGTGGTGGGCGAGGATGGTGAAGTTGGTCGGCAAGAAGGCGGTGGTGGACGGAAAGGGAAGCTTCTTGCCGGCGCCGGCGGGTTTGGTTTCTTGAAAATTGAGGATCTTGAGGAGCTCGAGAGGCCTTGCTCGCCGGATTGTGAAGGATTTGACGATGAACTGGCCGCCGAAGCGGAGGCCCTTTACGTCGGAAGAGGGTTTGAAGGAGAAATCGGAGGTGGGTTTGGTGGTTTGGTCATTTGGGTGTTGGTGTTTTTGCTTCTTCTTCTTTTTCTTGTGCTTCTCTTCTTCCATGGACAGTGCTCTGTTTGTGTTGAGAGCCAAAACAATGTAGAACAGAACAGAGCTTTCTGGTTTGGTTTATGAGATAGAGAGGTGGAGGCAGAGCAAAAGTTAGATAAATGTGATCATCTTTACTCAAATAATGTTACTCAAGAAAATATTAGTTAGTTTGAATTTTTGGATTTTTTGATTGCCGGAAAGTTCATGAGATGAGTTTTCCGGTCGCCGGATAAAAGTTAACTGTCACGTCATCAAGTTGACGGAGAAGTTAACGACATGTACTCAATTGTGTACAAAATTGAAGTTCATGTACTAACTCTGGTAGAATAAAAAATCGTGTACTACGTCTGAATTCACTTCAAAGTTTGTTTACCAAAATTGCCTTCAATCCAAAAAAAAACAAACAAAAAAACAGAAGTGTTTTGTCTCCTGAAAATAAGGAGGAGTCAGCTACTATGTTGTAGTAATGGATGCACGTGAATCCTCTCTTATCCATGATAAGAGTTCATTACAAAAAATAAAAAAAAATTCCACTATGGTGTCAAATTCCTCTACATAACCTCCCCACACTACTACAATACACCCTTCCAATCATCACCATTGAGTCCATGAAAATAAATTGTTAAGACTAATTTTATATTAGATCAATTTTTATCCATTTTTTGATGGTGAAAAGAAAAATCTCCGACAAACTAACGAGCAGACGTCGCTTTACAAGTTAATATTGTCATAATAAATTTGTATGACTATAACGTCTCTTTATTTTAAATTGACCATATTAAAAATTTGAACGGGAATCTAAAGCAAATATTCATATGCTCTAGTATTAAAGTGAAAATAAAATCAATGTGGTGATAAGATACCCGAGTAATTTATTTATTTTACAAATAAACAAAAATTGGTGATTGGAGAGCACAAAATGAGTAAAGTAAGGAGAGAAACAGAGAATGTGAGCCTAAAAAGGCAAAGCCAACCGCTTTCTCTTTTCTTGCATCTACCGTAACTGTTAATCACTTCAATGCTACATTTTTTTCTTCTTCCTCAGATTCCATTTACCAAACCTCACCCATCTCCATCCTCTAGCTAGGGTTTGGTATATCCCCCAATCTACACTACCAATACACGCAACAATTTCTGGGATTGGCAAGACCAATAGGTATTGTATAAATACGTAAAAAAAAAATACGGATAAAAATCCCATCTTTATTCGCTGTTCTTAGTTTTGGATCAAATTATTGGGAAGAAGAAGAAGAAGAAGAAGAAGTGAATTTGGGATATTTGAAAACCCTGGGGTTTATCTGTGGAAAAAGAGTAGGGTTTAAGCGGCGATGTCTGCTGGGGTTTGTGGAAAACGGGTGGGGTTTGAGGAAATCCATTGCTCTTCGTCGGCTAAGAGATCTAGGTGTTCAAATTTCGGATCTCCGACCCGATCCGACGACCCTGTATCCTTCTTGCTTCAGAGGTTCCCTGCTATGAATCCTGAGGTGTGTTCTCTATTTCTCTTAAGTTTCAACTTTTATCTGTTTCTGATTTTCTGATATTTGAAATTTGAATTCAAGGATTTAATTTTATGCTATTTACCCAGGTAGAGAAATGGAAATTTGGGTTGTCTCCTGATTTTTGTTGATGTTTTTAGTTCAATGTTGCATTGCTGAGATTGTTCTGATAAAATGAGATTGATTTTTGTTCAACAAGCTTAATTAGCTAATTCGGAAAATTATAGGCATAGAAATGGTTTGTGATGATGTTGATTTGGTCCTTGTATAGCACAACTCTTTCTGAGTCATTGGATGCTATTCAAAACTTCAAATCGGGTTGTTTATTATGGTTCTTAGACAGATAGGTCTGGTGGTGTATTTTGAATTTTGACATAGATGGTACTGTGATCTTACTTTCCTTTTATATTTAGTTGGTGGAAAACGTGCTTAAAGGTCACAATAACAACATTGAAAATGCAATTGAAAGTTTACGGGCACTTTCCTTCGGCCACGATGTTAAACAAGGCCTTGATTCAACAATGATCGGAAATTGTGGTGCTGTTCCTGGTCAAAATGAAGCTACAAGTGAGTTGTTCCTTCTATTGGTTTAGCTGAATCTGTTTAGGTATCAAACTTGCATCGTTTTGGGGCTCAGACGTCTTTTTTTCGTGTGTTTTTTCTTGTTGTTGTTGTTGGACATGTATCGAACAGGTAGTCAAATGTCAGAGCAGAAGTTTGAAGATATAAAGGATAGCAAATCGACAGATGATAATGTTACTACGGTGGATGGGTCCAAATGGGTTGACTTGTTTGTGCATGAGATGATGAATGCAACAGATCTTAACGACGCCAGGGTACGTGCCGCCAGAATCTTAGATGCTTTTGAACGAAGTGTAACTGAATGTCCAAGAGCATCACCAGAGGTAAATCTTACGTTACACTCTTTGTTCCTCATTTTGGCCGAAGAACTGTTTATTACTCCCTCCATCGAAAATGAGTGTCCACTTTTGTAAAAACAACGGGTAAATTGGTTAGAGTTTGGTTTTCTCCTCTTTACCCATATGCGCTCGTGTTGTAACAAACTCAAGAGGTTCTAAGTTGTTATCTTAGGGATATTGTTCGTAAGTGGAAACTAATATTGAAAAAAAAAAAAAAAAATCGCCTCCTAATTGGTTTTGTCTGAACGGTGTAGATGGAGCGAGCCTCTCTCAAGGAGCATCTTCATAGCTTATTAAATGACAACCAAATTCTAAAAAGAGCAGTCGCCATTCAACACGAACGCAACTTGGAGCAGGACGAGAAAACAAGTGAAGCTCAACAATTAAAGCACGTGTTAAGCCAGTACCAGGAACAAGTTCGAACTCTAGAGGTAGTCATTTTCATGTAGTTTAGTTTGCCACTTGTTTTCTTGACTTGACATTTTGAAAGTGCTATGTTGTGATACGTGTTTAAAGGATTTGCATTTGCTATTTGTTTAGAAAAATCATCACTAATTTGTTGTTTTTGCGCAGATGAGCAACTACACATTGAAACTCCATTTGCAGAGGGCACAAAAAAGTAGTTCGGATTTTGGAAAATTTCATCCGAACATATACTAATAATGTGACAATGGTGCGTGATATATCGTAACAGTGTGAAGAGGTAACAACTAGTATTAATACGTATACACAGTTGTACTAAATGTGGCAACGATCTGTATAATATATGAGCCAAATAAGATGTGTGGCAATCTCAATTTGTTAGTTTGTAATGTAATTTAATTTTTATTAACTATTCATGTAATCAATGAATCTTATTTAAATTTGATTTAGTTTTCTTCAGACTTCTTTTGATGCACACCTTGTGACTTGTGTAATATATTTCTGTCCACAGGATTCTTATATATACCTATACCTAGAAATGCTGGTCCAACACTTAATGACGTAACACTGACAATTTGAATTCAAACCTGTGAGCATCCGTAGTTCATTCCGATCAAAAAATTGAATCGGACTCATCCTGCCAAAAACTATAGGATCATCCAACAAATTCGCTATCCAAAATGCATTGCAAAACTCCAATGATATATAGTTGGAACAATTTTTTTGTTACAAATACTGATACAATTGACAAATTAATTGAATTCAGATATATTTATATTGCTCTCTCCTTGAAATAAAATATAAAAAACAAACGAACTCGAGAAGAAAGAAAATTGAGGAGAATCATTGTGTAGTAGCAGATGAAGGGTAGAGTTGAACCCAAGCAAATTCCTCTTTGTAGCAAGTGCTTGCCTCGCAAGAAGCTTCACAAGTGTAAACAACAATTGTTGCCCAATCAAGTGAATCCACATCATTCTTCACGCCGAAGTAATAAAGCAGTTGAGGTAATATCTATAAAACCATAAACACATAACGTAACTGTATAAGGATTCTATGAAAATCCCTATAATGTATTGGATAACAGACACAATAAAACACGACTTGACAGAGAGGAAGGAAGATTGAACAAAAGAAGAGAGCATTTCCTGTTGCAACTAAACGTTGCATATCATTATATGGCTCTGTACCTGAAATTCAAAACTCATAGGACCATCGCAGTATCTGCATCTAGGAATATCATTCTTTGACGGCCTGCCACTTGACATTGGCCATATGGGTTTGGCCCCAGCATTCAGAGGACACCTGTTGTTTTGGAACAATGTAACATAGTTAAAGAATGGAAATGATGCAAGGATTGTGGATACTTGCAGATATATTTAACATTGTTACTAAATTACTCACATGAACATTATTTATGGAACATAAATAGCAGCAAAGAAAATACATGCTTCTTAGAATGTACTACCAAATCTAACTGTTGCAGAAATTTAAATCTGAGTGGTTTCTTGAAAATTAAGTCTTCTACAACATTACGAAGGTCGTATCCACACACTGAAGAAGAGTATTCTAAATATGTATAGACACAATTTCTCATGTTTTTCCTGTGACAGTTCATTTGATGTATATGCATCGCACTTCAATTATATATAATAAGTTAGAGTATACTCAAGTTTTTTGTATCCATTTACCTCAACACTTGTTCGGGGGCCTTCGTCATGACATCTTGGAAAGAGGCCCATCTTCGCTTATCATCATCTCCCTGTGAGTGACAATAAAATACAGACGTGAAACTTATGCAAGTACATTCGCGATTAAAATAGTAGAGCAATTATTACCTCAAATCTTTCCAACAGTGAATTTATTGTGTCGTCCACTTTACTACTCTTAGGTACCAGTGAATTTGAATATCCATTATCCTCATTCATTTCTGTGTCACTTTCAACTTCACTTATAATCTCATATTCTGGCCAGAGAGTTTTGCTTGCAACTGCTTCATAAAGCAAAATAAATATATTTCTATTTGAACAAAGAACACTAAAACGAATAATACAAATATAATAGTAACTAACCGTTTTGTGAATATACATATGCATGACAATTAAATAGTATCAGCATAATTGCACCAATTTGTGCAACAGAACCTTACCAACTATGTGAACTTGTATTTAACCATTTATTTCTTATTTCTTAGAAAGAGAACAAGGGTGTTGGTGAATTAAACAAATAGGTCAGGTTTGACAAATCAACCAAGAATGTCATTACAAGAACTAATAGCATTAAACACACAACGGAAATCATTATGCATTAGATACATATCCAAAAAAGTGACTATCTTATTTCAACTAGAAACTCCTGGCAAACCATCAAGTTATACTAACCCTTTTGTATTTCTTCAGACTTGGTCGTTCCACTAATATTGGGACTCAAGTCAGATGACTGAGAGCTAACAGTCTTTTGTTGACAATCAATTTTATGACTAGTGCGCCAGTGCATGATCTGCATATAGAATATACCAGAAGGGAGGCAAAGTGAGGAGGATACTTTAAGGTCAGAATTTCCCAAAAGAAATTAAATAAGTAAAACATAACAAAATAACTACCTGGTGTTTCTCTGAGCAATAGCGTGCCCCTTTACAACTACTACAAACTTTATCTCCTCTCCATGTGCCACACCAATTACAAAGTGAAGCTAGAGCATGCAGATGTTACAGAGCATTAGGAATGACACTTGAGTTAAACAGTTCATGATAATAGGTAAGACTTTCAGAGCTATGGTAGCAATAGAGCACACATTTAAAAGCCTTGGGGTACTGATACAGATAGCATTTTGCGGATCCACCCTTGGGTGGATACAAGTTTGAGTCGTTGAAACCCCAAAGGCAGCGGCCACATATTTTGAACTTAAGCAAGATGAGGAAGAAAATGAACATCTCAAGGAAAAGCCCTAATTAGTAACACACTTTACTGAACCAGAAGAAACTTAATACACTGCTAGAGCGGGATGATTCCCAGGTAGAGAGAGTACAGGAAAATTCAGCTGTATTTGGATCAGAATGTGGATACATGACTTGAATTTGTAATAACATGTGGTACAACAGATGAACAAATCCCACTTCAAACATGTGGCACTGAAATATTTGATCCACGCTACGGCCTACTTGTGGAAACTCATAAATTCAACCTTTATCCTAAATGAAAGGATGTACATATTTCAATTCAATAATGTTTTCCATAAGAACTATTTGGTCCACTTGACGTCGGAAAGTCAAGTATTTTTTAAGGAAATAAGATAAATAAAATTAGAAGCTACCTCCACTTCCAGAAGTTTTATTAGTTCCATCCTGTCCAGGTTCCTCAGTGGAGTTAAAATCATTCAATTGTGGCAGTTGGCAACGAAAAACCTTCACACTTCAAAAACCACTCCATTATCAAAACACGGGAAAATAAGCATTTAGAAGTAATCATAGAGGAATCGTATAATTGTCTATAACAATAAGAATTATAGAACTTCAAATGATCATGGACCCAACAAGAAATACCTTCGCAATGGTTTCTCTGGATGGTGTTTCCATTGCTCATGCTGATCTCGAAGAAGACAGGACATGGCCGTACACATGAACACATATATTGTTCGATGAAATGCAGATTCATTTTTCTCAGGGGCTGGTTCATATATCTAGAATTCCAATCAAAAGACGGAACTGTAACCAAATTTATTCTAAAGAAAAGACAGACCAGTGTTCACAATTTCCAACTCAGACATTCAGAAATCTAACACTATCCAAGAATTGTTATACACATTCAGCACAATACTTCAGAGCTTAAGCAGGGAGTCAATACTCCATTCGAAACTTTGAGTAAACTAACCATTAACCAACAATACTAATTTAAATTATTGCATCACGGGTCATTATATCTCAATTGTCCCCAAATAAAGACGTACCTGGAGCAAGAACTGTAAGGGTTCTCCACATATATCACAGAGGCAAGACCTTCCTGTTGGCAAATTAACTGGATCTAACCAAGCCTGCACACAGAAATAATATTCATCAAAACCACAAAAAAGACATTCTATTCAAACAATAACTCTGTTCTGTTTCATCTGTAATGGCCTCAACCAAAAAAAATCCACAAAATCAAAGTCAAAATGTTGCAATTAGAACCGAGAAGTGAGTTCAAAGGACCAAGTATCTACCGGTACACCTCCAGCTTTACAAGGGAAAAAATGACGGAGAAGAGACTGACAATCTTCTGGTTTTTCTAAGAAACCTAGCACAGCAGGCTCTAGTTCATCATAATCTTCATCCTCCTCTTCATCATCAGCTTCGTCAACAACATTTTCAAGTTCCTCATCGTCATCATCAAGGGACACTATCCTAAGGCCTTTGAGCTTTTCAGAAGAACTATCCATATCGTCGGCTTCAAAAGAGTCCAAAACAATGTAGTTTTCAAGTTTAATAAGTACAGAAATGCACAAAATACAATACAGATGTTCAAAGTTATAACCAATGCATATTTTTGGTATAAAAAGTGCATATTTTACAAGTAAGAACAACATAAAAATCACCATAAAACAGCAGAACATATATATAATAGAAAGACAATGACATGCAAATTACAATAGACTAAATTATAAGAGCATGCAACTGAAATTATGAGGTACGAACGCGACTCGATCAATGGGGATACCCGAATAAATCAGCGGGAAGGAGGATAAAAAGATGTCATTCCAAGAGTGGAGAACATTACAACGTACCCAGAGATCTGAATGCTCAACAGAAGACGATGTACTCTAACGTAAGTTTACCAGCTGACCCAAGGAGAATTCGTGACGCTTCAGTAACTTGACCAAGTTTTGAATCGAGTAACGATGCCCATTTAGGAGAGGGGGAATGGCGTCGTCTGCAAAAAAAACATTAGGTGAGAAGGTTTAAGTTAAACTGTTCATGCCCCTACAATAAAATTTTCGAACACCTACAAGGCTACAACTACCAGCAAGCAGTCCAGCACCTTATGCAAAACAACCAAATAACTATAATAACATTATTCTTATATCAGTTATATGCTGTCATAATTCATATATATAAGCTAACACTTGATTATCAAGTATGCCACTGCCAAGTGTATAACTCTACTTCTGAGATAATTAAATTCACATTCATGATATGCAAAACAACTTACCTTCAAGCTCCTAAACTTCACAAACACATGTCACTAATTCCTAAAATTTTCTCAGCAACCCCCATAAACAATAACACCAAGGGATTCATGGCAATTAATTCTACAGAATAAAAAAAACTACTGATAAATTAACGAGTAGAATCACATCACTGTCTATATATGAATCACAGACAGTTTTTTTGCAAAAAAAAAATAATAACTCAATCAGTCAATCACACTCGTAACACAATCACACTCACAACACAGATTGTTTGCAATTTTGGATGAAACCCAGAAAAATTAAGATGCAAACATAACAAACACAATCAGAGTAAAAAAAACAATTAGAAACATAAATCTAACCGAGAAGATTGAGACTTGAGAGGAGAAGGAGGCCGTCACGACTCACGGTGGCCGAGAATGAGAGGACCTGGAGCCTGTCGCGGTGGCCGAGATTGAGAGGACCTGGAGCCTGTCGCGGTGGCTGGTGGGAGGTCGGCGGAGTCTGTGAGTGAGAGAGCAGAGACAATTACGACCAATGTTTTTAAACCCTAGGTCGAAAAAATCAAAATCTAATAGGAACCTAACACAACCCTAAGCCTAATAATCAAAACCTAACAATAAAAACAACGAAAACTTACCTGAATCGGCGGCGGACGACGACGAGATGGCAGCGGCGATGGAGCTCCAACGATTCGACAGAGCAGAAATGAAGAAGAAGGAGGCTCGAACGCTCCTTATCATCAAAAAGCAGCGACGGAAATCAGCGACGGACTGTCCAGCGCTGATC
>JAYMTH010000767.1:0-18075 GCA_036897465.1 Pelargonium australe | reverse complement strand
AGTTACAACTTAAAGTTTAGGGTAGTAATTTGCAAAATGTGTTTAGTTCAGGGTAGCTACCTGCAATTTCCCCATAAAAGTAATGTAGGTTATTAGGTGGAGGGTCACTAGTTCCAACAAAAACAATTTTAATCGTAAGTTAAATTCGATTTCAACATTAAAAGTTAAAATTTTAAGTTGAATACAACGACATTATCAAGTGATAACATTTGTTTTTATTTTGATATACAGTAATAGAGCTTCAGCCTCACATATTAAAGGTTTTACATTTTTTTTTTCTTTTTGCGAAACTTTAATAACCATTTCAACACTCTCTAATTTCTACCATATTTGCGTCACATTTATTATATTCGGTGGGTTTAACATGTGCTCAATTAGAGAGTTTTTAACCCCGTGTGCATAGATTTTTCTTTCGCACGTTAATAATTGCTATCATGTCCATTTACATTCGTCCACATGAAAAGACAACATAAGCAAATCACCTTCAGAATCAGAGTAAGATCAAAATATACTCTAATAGTATATTAAATTTGATCATATGTTACATATTAGTTTGGGCATTCTATAGTTAAAGATCCCATTGGATTTTGATGTGTTGGTAGTTTCTTATTCTTGGACAAACATAACATTTGAAAATTTTGAGCCAATCAATTTTTTCTATTTTCTTTTTGATAGTTGGGTACTAAATAATTTCACCAAACAAAGCACGCCATTCAAAAGTGGATAAGTATTTTAGAATATGGTTTGATATGTCACCTTCTAATATTGTACACCAAAATTACCATCCTACCCTCCACCAACCACCACCTTCTTCACCACCTTCACCAACAACTATATCAACATCACTCCCTCCATGTCCTCTCCTCAGAGAGAATTCAAGAAAACCATTTTCCGATTCCAATTCCTCTCTGAATTCCAATTCCAACTCCGAAAATGGATACCATTTTCCGTTCCAAGCTTCCCGATATCCACATCCCCAAACACCTCCCTCTCCACTCCTACTGCTTCGAGAACCTCTCCGAATTCGCCTCCCGCCCCTGCCTCATCGACGCCGCCTCCGGCGACGTCCTCACCTACGCCGACGTAGAGCTCACCGCCCGGAGATCCGCCGCCGGCCTCCATAAGCTCGGGATCCGGCGTCACGACGTCATCATGCTGCTCCTCCCGAACTGCCCGGAGTTCTTCTTCGCATTCCTCGGCGCGTCCTTCCTCGGCGCCGCCACCACCGCCGCCAACCCCTTCTTCACGCCGGCGGAGATCGCGAAGCAAGCCAGGGCCTCCGGCGCGAAGATCGTGGTTACGCTCGCATGCCACTACGAGAAGGTGAAGGAATTGGCGCGTGACGGACACGCGCGGATCATGACCGTCGACGCGCCGCCGGAGGAGGGGTGTATGAGTTTCTCGGATCTGACGTGCTCCGACGAGAGGGATCTCCCGGAGGTGGAGATATCGCCGGAGGACGTGGTGGCGCTTCCGTACTCGTCGGGGACGACGGGGCTGCCGAAGGGCGTGATGCTCACGCACAAGGGGCTGGTGACGAGCGTGGCGCAGCAGGTGGACGGAGAGAACCCGAACCTGTACCTGCGAAGCGACGACGTTTTGCTGTGCGTATTGCCGCTTTTCCACGTGTACTCGCTGAACGCGGTGATGCTGTGCGGGCTGCGCGTGGGCGCGGCGATCCTGGTGATGTCCAAGTTTGACATCCACGCGCTGCTGCAGCTGGTGGAGAGGTACAAGGTGACGGTGTTGCCGATCGTGCCGCCGATAGTTTTGGCGATCGCGAAGTCGCCGGAGGTGGAGAAGTACGACATGTCGTCCATCCGAACAGTCATGTCCGGAGCTGCTCCGCTCGGCAAGGAATTGGAAGATGCTGTCAGGGTCAAGTTCCCTAATGCAAAACTCGGTCAGGTACGATCCATTTTTTACCGAATTATTTTACTATTTTATCCATATCAACCTAGCTAGAACAAACATCATGAAAATTTAAAATATTATAAACTTGATTTAATTTACTTCGTTGAAATATTGTGTAGCCTCTGTTTTGGTAATTGACCTACACAATCTAAGAAACAAATTGTTCGTGGATTTTAATATTAAACGTGGCACGTTGAGGGGATTAGTTAGGCTATTGATTGTCTTTGAATTTCAACTATCACAGGATGTGAGGGAAATATGGTATACCAAACCCCAACAAAAAAAAAATGTTATATCAATATCTTAATTATAAAGAGAGTATGGGTCAAGAAACTGATATCAATTGTAGGTAATTAGATATGTTTCACGTTTTCAAATATTTATGAAAAACAATATATATAATTAGCATTAAATACGTTTAGTCTTAATTTTATTGTGTTATAATTCTCGTTGGAAGTGGAGAAATTGGTGTTAAATATTCATAGATGTATAGATATATAAGAGAGAGAAATGTATTGTGGGCCATGAGTGATGACATATTGACATGTTATCTAGAGGAAAGAGAACATAAAAGTTGGTGGATTGTCCAACCAAACCGCACAACTCATAGCTCAATTTTAGTCAGCAAAATATTGAAACAAGAAATCACTGTCTTGTAGCACTATTTTAAGTGAAGAAGAACACGTTTGACTTAGAAATTGAGAGCTACAACTACCAAACCAACAACCATGTTGCTATTTGCTATTGTTTGATTATTGATATATACTATTCATGTGTTTTTATAACAAACACAATAATTCAAAACTTAACAAATAAAGTATTATTAGTTTTAACGTGCCAAAAATGAGCTTCTTCTTTTTAAAACTAATTATATATTATGTAAATTATTAAATATTATTTCTACAATAAATTAGTGTAACATTTAGATTGTGTTAAAAAATATGTGAGAAAATTTCTAACACTTACTACTTTTACATCTTAAAAAAATGTGATGCTGACACCCAAGCAAATACAGTACATTTTTACTTAATATATTAGCGAAAGAAAACTTAACACTGATAAGTGCAAATTACATTGGTATGAAAAATGCTTATAAAAAAAAAAACATTGGTATGAAAAATATAGGAATATGGCATGACGGAGGCAGGGCCAGTTTTGGCAATGTGTTTGGCCTTCGCCAAGGAACCATTTGAGATCAAATCAGGAGCATGTGGAACTGTTGTTAGGAATGCAGAGATGAAAATTGTTGACCCTGAGACTGGTGCTTCTCTTCCCCGGAACCAACCCGGAGAAATTTGTATTAGAGGAGACCAAATCATGAAAGGTATATACATGGACCAACTATAATATTAACTATCATTACTTGACTGCTGTTTCTAGTATCCTAACTTTATACACACAAATGATGGTTCAGGTTACCTCAATGACCCGGAGGCCACAGAGAGAACCATAGACAAAGAAGGATGGTTACATACAGGAGACATTGGATACATTGATGACGATGACGAGCTCTTCATCGTTGACAGATTGAAGGAACTTATCAAATACAAAGGCTTTCAAGTCGCTCCTGCAGAACTCGAAGCATTGCTACTCAACCATCCCAACATCTCCGATGCAGCTGTGGTTGCGTAAGTTACAACGTTTAAGTAATTTTCACTCCACTTACGTACACATTGTTGGCTTCAATTATATTATTGACACGACAATGTTACATTTTGCAGTGGAAAAGACGAGCAGGCCGGAGAGGTTCCCGTCGCATTTGTAGTTAGATTCAATGGTTCGGAGATTACTGAGGATGAGATCAAGCAATACATTTCAAAACAGGTCAGAAATGTTTTTTTCTTTAGCTTAGGATCGGATTGATGATTTTTTGTTAATCTTGTTTTGATTGTTTATATACTGAGTATATATGTTGCGAAATGTTACGTGGATGCAGGTTGTGTTCTATAAAAGAATAAACCGAGTGTACTTCATTGAAGCAATTCCTAAGGCACCATCTGGCAAAATCTTGAGGAAGGACTTGAGAGCCAAGCTGGCGGCTGGCATTGCAAATTAATTAGTAGATACTCTTTCTTTTCTTTATTCAATATCAAGATTTGTAGCTCGCCTTTATTGTTCCTACAAAAAAGACAATTTATTATGAATATTGTTTTGATGAAAAATGTTTGTATAAATGTGAAGTTATGGAAATTCACGAGTGACTATTGTGATGGTCAATATGATATTTAGTGCTACATTAGTCATGGTGCAACTTTCATACGTTTTATATATATATAAAATGTATATCAGTTGCAACTCTATATAACCCATGAGGTGATGACATCTCATTTAAAATCACTTATACTCATCCAAGTGAATTTGTGGGAGCGGAGCGACCAGTCCGGATCCATAATTTTAAATGAGGTGTCATCACCTTATTGATTTAACTGATATAACTTTATATCAGTTAACTGATATACATTAAACCCTTTATATATATATATATATAAAGATTCAGAACTTCAACTACTCGTTTCGTTCTTTTGATGCTTGGTGTAAAGCTCATTTACTTCATCGATGAGGTATATTTTATTAAATATTATTTACACACCATCATGATAAGTTTGAAAAGAAAATGTAACAAGAAAAATTAGAAGCTAGTGATTCATATTTGTACAAATATATAGTTATTATATGACAAATAATTAAACAAATAATGAAAAGAAGTGCATATTGGAATTGGTTTGGTAAAAAATAATTTGCAGCCTTTGCATTGTTCACGCCTGAATTCATGCGTTGCTTCTCCTCAGCTCCGGGGACTGCGTTTTTTCAAATTTTGCATGCATGTGCTCGAAAATAATAATATAACAACATTGATTTTGTATTCGAATGTTGTCAATATCTATGAGTATAAACAACATAGATGCAATTAAAGTTGAAGGGATGTTCGAACTCTAGACTTTGTATTTAACAAAGTTGCGATAGTTGAGTTTGTGTTATGGATGATCAACGACCGATGATAGCTTCTAGGACTCGTCAATCAACAATGTTTGAATTAGTCGCTGATCTCGTGGTTGTATAGCAGTGGGTTTGCTTGTAGTGTTTTGTTACCGTGGATTAGGTTTGTATATTGTTTCAATAGAAAAAAAGTATAGACATGTTTTAAACTTGCTCTAAAAACATGAATTATATTGTTCGACAAACTCGTAGTCATATATTCAGAGTTTATTTGATTATGAATCGATACAAATGAAGTTTTGGATACAATCAAACTAAACCTTAGATGAACCAAATGAATTTGAGCTTATAGTTGGTCAAAGAAAGAAAGAAATATGAAAAGGAAAGAGAACTTTTAAGTTCAAAATGAAGGTTGGTCATAGATGTTGATGTGGGTGTGAAGACCAACAAGCTTATTTATTGTTGACCATGACCAAGCATTGAGCTTTGTAATCATCAATGCATCTTTTAGATCTCAACTCTCACTTCAATGCTCTCCTCTCTTTCTTTTTTCCTCATAAATGCTCTATTTCTTATTTGCTTTTAAATATACCATCATTTAATCTCCATTAATGCTCCTCCAAAGTTTCTCTTCTTAGCTTCTCTATAGCTTCATTTACATTTCTTCAACTAGGACCATTTTTACATTTTTATATTATAAAACATCATAACACTAAAGTAGTGTAATGAGCATATTCATTGTCTTTTTTTACTGTTTTTGCTCATTGTTTGATTTCTAAGTCATTGCCTTAAAATGGTGGATACATGTATGTCTACACTAAATAGTCTTAATTAATTGTGTTGTGAGCAATGGTACATTATTCTCTTTAAATCCAATCTTATTATGTATGGTTAGGGGTGTTCGCGTAATGGTAACCTATGATCCACATTATCAAGTATACGAGTAATCAATAGCCAAGCTCGCTTGATTCTTTTTACCAGCTCTACTACAAAAGGCAAGCTCGCTCGGTCTAGGGGCCTAAACATATTGAGAGAAAGACGTATCTTGGTTTATCAGACCACTTTTCGTCAGCCTGCGAAAGAGAGCCATTTTAATAGATCCAAACATTGAGATGATTGCAGCTTTTATTATTTTAAATTTATAACCAAAATAATTAAATTAATTTCTTATTTAATAACCAATCCGGCCCATTATGGTTTTGGCCCATTTTACGGCCCAACCCATTTTGGAGAAAGAGAAGAAAAATATTAGGCCTTGAGAATTATAGGCCCAATCTCTCGCCCGCGAAAACTAAAAAGGTTAGTTAATAGTTATATACTTCAAACGGTGTCGTATTGTGCAAATCTGAGCTGTCGAGTGTTTGGTAAAGCTAACCCCCAACCGTTTTACGCTCGAAATCCAACCACGCCGATCATGACGTCATCAACAGCCACGCCGCCACCAAAACCCTTATCCGCCACCGCGGCGACGCCGTTCCACCGCCGCATGATCGCCGTCGACGCCGCTCTCTCCAAGCACCTTCACTCCATCTCCCAAAGCTACTGCCCTCGATTTCTCCTCCTCGCTCTCGAAATCTCCGCAGATTTCCGATTCTTCTTCCCGATCTTCCTCTCCCTCTTCCTCGCAAAATCCTCCGCCGATCTCCGCCGCACCTTCCTCGTCCCTCTCCTCCTCGGACTGCTCCTCGACCTCGCCGTCGTCGGCCTCGTCAAGTTCCTCATCCGCCGCTCCCGCCCCGTCTACAACAAGAACATGAGCATCGCCGTCGCCGTCGACCACTACTCATTCCCCAGCGGCCACGCCACTCGAGTTTGCTTCATCGCCGCCTTCTTCTACCTCTCCACCGCGGCAATCGAAGAGGCCGTACGGACGCTCGGCGTTGCATTTGCGGATCGCTGGATCGGATCGGATCATGTGAAGGCGACGAGTTTTGTGATTTGGACCGTTTCGGCGTGGGCCACGGTGACGGCTGTTTCTAGAGTGTTTCTCGGGAGGCATTTTGTGACGGATGTTGTTGCTGGTGCGTGTTTGGGCGTGCTTGAAGCTCTGTTTGTGTTTCAGTATCTGAGGTTTTGAGAATGGAGGCAAGAGAAAACAGGTGCTATGCTTCATATCTTCAGTTCCTGACAAAAACTGTTCATTTTTGTGCTATTTTTACACAGATTATTGTTGCATTTGTCACAGAATTGGAAAATGTGACATGAAAGTTGTGTATGAATATTCATTTGGTGGAGAAATGTACTATAATCATACTGCTTTCAGTGATTTTATAAATGTTTTGTACTGTTTGCTTCATATGCGATTCCACAAAATTCATATTTCATTGTCTCTAGATGCATTTCTTAATTCTTATGCTTGTGCTCGCTATAATCGAGCAATATGTTTACAGGGAAGCTTATTTTGGTCTGCTTGTGGAGTAATGATACTAAAGTTGAACTGAATGCTACCTGTAGTGAATCATCTTAAAGATAGTTAATCTGTTTTTGCTTTCTGATAATTAACATGTGGATATAGCTAGTTATGATATTTGACGATTAAAGAGTTTATTAATATAAATACTTAGCGGTGTATACTTTCTGGTGAAATGGGTGACGATTGAACAATTTAGCTACTTTTATCTAATACTAAAAGAGGATTTGTGCTATTTTGAGATCACTTAGAAATCATTATTGGTGAGGATATTGACCAGTGGTTGGTTGCAGACTTAGAGTAATGGTATAGCAGTGAGTTCTGTTCTAATTCACTAGGCATAGGCAGTGTCCACTTTGGTTTATGATGTACTTGGAATGGATTTTACTTGGGTTGTTTTATGGAGGTGAGTCTTGGTGTTCTGGTATATGTTTCACATTCTGAGGTTGTAGATCAAGAGGTAGGCTGTGTAATTGCTTGACTTTCGAGATATATTCATGTTTGTGGAAATGTGTCGTGGAGTATTGGTATTGTCGTTCGGAGGAGATATTTCTTAGGCAACCTATTGGATGGACCCATAAGAGTTCCACGGAACGGTGTTACATTCTGAAGGTTTGCCTTTGTTCATAAACGAGTCCCTGACATAAAATTAAATGTTGTTTGTTTTCTAAACCAACCGAGTACTGATATTCGCTAGTTGCCAATTCCCCTAATCAATTCCTGTTATTTTATGTTTGTAGTCATTGAGATATTTTCTCTATGAATGGAGGGTGTTGTTGGGTTTAGGGTATACTAGCTACAGGCAAATTTCTCTTACCAAATTCTTATCATTTCGATATTTTAGTGATTGGATTATATCGTTCGTATAATGTTTGTTTTTTTTTTTTATGTATACAGTTCTTTGTTCCTTAGCAGTACAGTTCTGTTACTTCTCTCTCTACATTTTTTCCAATTCTAATTATTGTGAAACAGAAGCTTGTGCAATAGAGATTCTTGCAAGGGCTGTTAAAGTAGGACGGTTTGGATGGGCGTTTCTATACTATTGTTCATCCCATTTTGCATCTGCTGTGTACACTCCTGTCATCAACTGTAATGCTAAGCAGATTGAGAACATATTGTAACCTCCTCTCTTCCCCGATCATTGATCTTATTAGGAGTTAGCGTAAGATAGAGCATGTTTATATTTGCTCGAGCAGTGGATTTGTTCTTGAAATTTCAATATTAGTTGAAACAATTGCTAGGTCATCTTAGAGAATCGTTTTCCTGTCAAACTTTTGAGGGGGCAGCATCCACTCTTGTAGAGCAAACCCATTACCATGCGGGACTGCTATCTTAGGTACTGTAAAAATATTCCCAGTTCCCGAAATCAATAAACAATACGAGTTGCATGTACCGGTTGTGTCACATTTACCGTCCTGTAGATTTAGTCCTCTTATGGAAAATTGATTTGAATGGTATGGAGGGAAGTGTACAAAGTCCTTGGAAAAAAATATCAAATCTGCTGAGGGGCACTGGATTGAACACATCATCATGTAGGTGAGTGGTTTGGAGAAGTTAGGAAAGGGACAAGCTTGTAGAAGACTACAAAAGGAAATAATAATGGTTTGTTAAAGTAGGATGTTTTAGAAAATGTGCAGATGTGTTTAGTGGTATTAGACCCACATTATCTTTGTTGGATACTTAAGCACCCTCTATGGAGAACTTCCAATGTGTTGTCCAGCCCAAATTTGTAGAAAAGAATGATACACGTATGAACTCTAGAGGATAAGGTGGTTTTCGTTTTCTGATTGATTGATTGATTGCTGTTATATAACGTTTATCTCAACCTTGAAAAGGTGCTGCAAGCATGCTTAGATTAATGCTGACAATGATTGTTGTTGCTTTGTTTTGTGTTAGTAGCTTCATTGCTGTTATTATCAACCATAAACAAGAAATGTCGGTACATAAGGTTTTTTGGTTTCATACACTCATTGGATCGATTGAGCTGACATGTAGCTCGGGAAGATGCCCGGTGGTGGTGCCAAGTCAAAACCCCACCGAACCCACACATCAAGGTGCACTTATCATGGCTCTTATTATGTTTGTCTATTTCTACTAGTTGAAAAACAGGTGCATATGTATTATCTGAATCTTGCACGTTTTTACTGTGCATTGTAGCTGCAATGACATTTGTTTCTCTTGAGAATCGGAAAATGGTCTTCCTTAATGCTAGCTGAACAAAACACTGTTCTTGGCTTGAACTTACCAGTTACCACCAAACACTGAATCTAATGCTATGTTCAGGCTGTTCTTTTAGAGTTGCTATGTCTATACCTTTCTGGTTGATCCCCAGATCAGCAGGCTACTTTACTGGAAGCAATAAGCTGTTGATATTTGATAATATAAGCTGGACTTGGCATGTGGCTTGTGGCTGATTTTACCTATTTTTACTAAGATGGCAGGTGTGAAAAGGAAAAAGAAAAAGGAAAAGGAAAAAAGAAGAAAGATGCTGGGAGACTGTCAAATGATGGTGGGGCAAACAGAGTATGCATATTCGCTTTCTCATGTTTAGCTTTCATGATTGATTGTTGAACCTGCAGATGCCGACTGTTCTGCAGAACCAGCGGAGACCTTTTTGGTACACATGACTGGCCCTAGCAGAAATAAGCAATCATTGAGGCCCAGAAGAGAGATTTAAGCAAAGTGTCAACGCAAGGTTGGTTCTCTAACAAAATGGACCAATAACAATAATTTAGAAACTTGAAAGGTTTAGATGGTTTGATACCGAGATTATCATGAATCCATGATCAAGAGATCGATTATGAAACTGGACTGAATCACTGAAAAGGAGAGACCAATGTGAGTAGACTCAGCATGGCAGTGCCTGGGTTTGATCTTTGCTGAAACTAATGCAGTCAGTGCATAATAGGCTTGCACACATTTTATTGTTGTGTTTAGAAGCTAAAGAGAAATGAGAGACCGGTCAAGAGGGCTCTCATTGATAGTTTGACGATCTTGGCGTCCCAACTGAGGACAAAAAATGAGCCTAGACTCGTAGCCTGGTATGGATAGTGCTGTGATCGCTGTCTCGCCATCTACAATCTTGTGAGTGGTGTGTAAAGAAATGCCAAGAGAGCTCTTACAAACATATGAAGCCAAAGTTTTTGGTTTTTGTGGAATTGGTGATGCCAACACAACAACTCTGATGACTGAACTTTGCTTGGAGAGGAGGTACCTTTTTCTTACTTTGTGGGAAAAAATTGGAAGGACCACACTACTGAACCAAGATATGATTTTTGAGGAACACAAACTAGAAATTGATCCATTTACATTTCTTTTTGTTTTATATTTTACCCACTTGATCTGATATGATAAATCTCCATCTCATGATCTCATCTCATCTCACTTTCTGGCATATTAGGAACACAGGACCTGGGCAGAGAAAATCAGACTGACACCAACCATTGCCATTGAAACAAAACAGAGTGCTTGGAGAAGAGTTTGGAAAAAAAAATGATCAAGACTCAGAATCATTTTGATACTTGTCCTCATGCCCCACTAGCCAAAGGTTGCTTGCTTGCTTGCTAATGATGGATGCACAAGCTCTGTTGTCTGGTCTTTATTATCGTCAGGAAGGCCTCACTTTTCTCTCTTTTTGATGCTTTCTTATTATTCATATTCATATGAAAATAGCAAGTGAATCAAGTCCAAGTTACATTTTAACTTGGTAGATTATGAGTTCAACACCCTCATTGATAAAGCTTTTCTTTTTGTAACAGAACAAGATCCCGTTATCAACAAGAGAGAGATTACAAATACGAGAGGATGCCATATCGGGAAGATTCCAAACATCAGTGTATGTATCCATTCCCTTTGCCATATCTTTTCAGTTATGCTTTATAAATCTATGTCAAAAGTCATTTTCTTGTCAAATCACTCGGGTAAATTATTAGTGAAATGTAACTCGTCTCTAGGTCGTTTTCAGTTTTCACCACAAAATGTGTTTAGTGAGCATCTATCATCTACAAGTACAGACGTTTCAGGGGTAGGATTTAGTAGACAGAAAATAAAGCTTTATAGAAAGTTACATTACAGTTTAGAGGGTGTGTAGTGTAAATCACTAAATCAACAGTTATGCACAGTGAAGAGTGGCACAGATGATAAAACTCACATGCAAGAATGTACCAAAAACCCAGAAAATGCCTCCTAAAATGGCACAAGAATGGTTGTACATACAGATAGATAAATAGATAAGCAAAAATTTGAATAATTTTATCAAAATTTGCACCACCATGCAAAGCATTAATGCCAGATTGCAAGCACAAGAGACATGAGCAGGACACAATAATTCATAACTCTAAAATCTCCTTGTGTGTGGCTTGTGGCTTTGCTTTTTCTTGCTTACACTGAGGCTGATTAGCAGCATCTTTTTTGAATTTACAAACAAAATGTGTTACAACAACCACAATCAAATCAATTGTAGATTGATTTTTTTTCATTCAAAATGGTTAGGGTCCTATGGGTGATGTGTCAAGCACTGTTGTGTCATAACCTTGCCTCTCAATGGAGGGTCTACAATCAAGAAATTTCAATCTTGATTGAGGATCCAATTAAATTCCACAAACATGATCAATCCAATCTACTGTGGATCTACATTGAAAACACTGTTCCCACTTCAATTTCGTTTTGGCCTAAATGGGTTGTATAATGTATGGTATGGGCATGCACATGTTGTGCTGGTGAGGCACACACATCTCCATTTGATTTGATACAAACTAATTTTTATTTCATTGCTTCAAATCATGGACACTAGAGGAGGTGTTTGATAGTGCTTCAGTGAGTTGTTTCCAAACTAGGAGAATTTTGCATCAAATCATAGACATGGGTTTTGTTAACACTTTGTTTTTAGGTGTTACTTCAAATGTTCAATAACTATACACTATGTTTTGATGTTTGTTTTTCTTGAATTTCGAGTGAAGTCCGAAGTGTGAGTCTCAATTGTTCAATTAGACATAATGCAATTAAATTGTGTCTCATCTGCAAATTGGAATATAGACTAAACTGAATTTGAAGTATTGAATTGACTAACTTAATAATTTCTTGAATCTTAGAGTGAAATCCAAAGAGCGCATACTATTTGTTAATTTAGGCATAATGTGATTAAATTGTAGCTTATACTGAGAGTGAGATTGAGTGATTTATTTGATTGAGATTCAACTAATGAATCAATTTATTTTATACGAAATTTCGAAGGTGAATCAATTTAATTTTACGTAATAATATAGATTTCCCTTTATAATAATTTTGTTTTCATAGTTCTTAATTATTATTGATGTGACATAGACCTAACAAAGACTTTCTTTGGCCTCCTAATACAAATGAACCTATCAAAAGAAAGAGGAAGAAAAAACCCTTCATCTATAGGTTAGATCTATCTTATCTCTTGTTAGTACTCTGACATATTGAGAATTAGCACATACATAGCATAGATGGAGAGGCCTAGTATCTAGTAGGTGGTGTGAGTTGTGAGTTGTGACACCCCTAATTAAGGGTTGGCTCTTCTTCTTCTTTTCTTTATCAAGGGGGGTCCTTATTTGAGTTGATCCCACCACCACCAAGGGCAAGGCTCATTCACATCCTGCTTGCTTTGATGTTATGCAAATTTGGTACACTTCAGATTCCTTATTTCCTTACAATTTACTTGATACGGTCGTATCATAGTTTGATATAGTTGTTACAGTTTCCTGACTTTGATGTTACACATTTAAATCGAAACGAAAATTGATATGAAAATTATGTATGAAGTTGACATTTTATTTGGATAAAAATTATGGGAGACGGTATTCAATCACTCTATGATTAAGAGTTTGTTTGATTACTCCATTATTGTTTTTGCAGATGTGACAACTATGATGAATGTGATACGCCAAAAAAAGTGTGTTTAGTAAAATCTAGAGACTATAAGATATACCTTTTGTTTCTTTCTTAAATAACGTAACCCTTTTACGTAGAAGATTGAGAGGTCGTGCAGCTCAAATGAATGTCTACAGAACTCATCTTTCATAATATTCACTTTTTGAAGTATAGTTTCCAAATAAACACTAAGGTTCTTAGGGTGTATTGAGTGTATATGTGAGAGTCATGAGTTGCTACTACTTGTTAGCATCATGAGATACCCAACATTTTATTCACATAAAGCTGTTTTGTGAGCTTTTGAAAAAGTAGTGATCTAGTTTGTATATAATACTAATATTGTGGAGTATATGCAAATAGAGTATCATTATTATATTGGTACACCATCCCATATAACTTGGAAATGATGCTTCCCACCTTCTGCCTCCAAATGCACAAACAAAAGTAATGTTGTTTTAGTTGATACCAAAGTAGTTTGCTAACCCAAGTAAATATGTCACACATCCCCAATTTACTTTTATTACTACTTTTTTTTCTTTCAAATTTTAATGGTAAATGTGTAAACTGGTTTATTTTATTATATTTTGTATACGAATACACGAACTTTAGATTGTTTTTCAAAATAGACCGAGTCCGATGTTAAATATTGATGTTGGGTGATGTTAATGTTGTAATGTGTCAATCTAATTGTTACTTTTACTAACTTGCTTATTTACTAGTCACTTAATATTGATATACTTGTTGATCCAAGTTGGTCGCTAGTAGACAACTTTGAATTCTGTTGAACGTGATTTAAACGTTATGCTTGGGTTTGTAGTCACCAAAATAGAGGTATTTTTGTTGCATGTTTTTAGAAGGTTGAAATTTGAAGGAGCTTAATTTCATATAGAGATGAAAATGGTGACAAGAGAGAAAGAGAAAAGTTGTGGGTCAATAGTAAACTCAAATCAATATTAGCCAATAACCTTATCAGGATTGACGCTTTAGTAGATTTAACAAAAGAATTCAACATAGTTTGCAGATTTAACATACTTGCACAAAATTAAAAATTCATGTATTTGAATATACAAAACTTGAATATTTGTACGCCATATGAAAGTACATATGATATTGACACGTGTTGAGTATGCAAGAAGTGAAAGAAGGAAGGTGAGAAATTAATGATGACATAACTTAACACTAAAACCCTCCTTGTGATAAGGCATGGTTCACTCATGCAACACATGACCATGTGGATCTCCACCACCATCACCCTCAAAAGCTCTCACTAAGAAGCCATAAAAATCACTATTTTAAAGGGATAAAGGTTTTTATAGTACCTAAATTTTAACCATATACTCAATTTAGTACCAAACTTTTATTGTACCCAATTTAGTACCTAAACTATTATTTTATACTCAATTTAGTACCCACCGTCAAGTTCCCGTCAAGTTTCGTCAATTTTGCCGTGAACTGATGAGCTGGACTGCCTCGCTGGAAAAAATAGTCTACATGGCATCTAAAAGCACAAGCTTCGTGCTGACGTGGCAAAACTTTTGCTGATATGGATTCTTTATTTTATTTTAATTTTTTATATATGAAATAAATTCTAAACTTTTTCTCTCTCTCTCCACTCTAACCATTCACCTTTCTTCTCTATTTGTGAAACCCTTATCTGGAAACCATTACTCACTAGAGTTCTCTGTAATCATTTCTAGTCCCAAATCATACAAATCAAATATGTAATTCTCAAATTGATTTGAACCATTTAACATTAAGCAAATTACCCATAACAAAAATAAAAGCCAAATATATTTTGTTACATACATTGAACAAATTTAAAACAAAAATTCAAACAATTTCGGTGCTCATGAGATTGAAAAACAGAGAGGGTGATAGACATTGTTGACGGTAGCGTGGGGTGGCGCGGCGAGACCAAACGCCGGCGAAACTCGCGTTGAGACGGCGGAAATGGACGGTCAGATCTGGTGGAAGAAGACACTCGCGTTGTCGCCGCTGCTTGCCGGCGAAACTAGCGTTGTCGCTGCTGCTTTCCGGCGGAACAAGCTCTCTTCGCGTTCCTGCCGTCAATCCACCGGAATTGCATTTTTCCAATAATCCCAAACAAACATAAGACCTAGCTAGATCTTTAAAATCCCAAAAATAGTTGTTTGACATACAGAAAAAACAAAATTTGACACCAACCCATTGTTCATTAGATCATAAAAACTGTGAATCGGGCAAGCAGATGGAGATGGAGATGGACTTACGGGCAATAGGATTTGGAGAAGATGACGATCTTGTGAGAAGAGACGGTTTTGGTGATAAAATCAGCCTCTGGAGTAGCAGAAGAGAATGGTGCGAGGCAAAGCGAGACACAAATGGCTGCTGCTAGGATCGAAGACATCGCTGCTGATCTCGTCGCCATTAAAATAGAATAGAGAGAGTTAACCTAAATCGCAGAAGCTCGGGACTTTTTGTTGACTTGTGTTCTCTTCTGTTGACTGTTACGTTTTTGAATCGGGGAGGAGATTGAAAGAGAATAATAGGTCTACTACGTACAAGCTGCCAATTATAGAAAGACACGTATGAAGAAATTCCACGTGTCTTCTTCTCTATCGTCGCTAGACTTTTTTTTCTTTTCTTTTTTTTGTGGGAAGTGATAGCAAATTTTAAAACAAAAAATATTGTTAATTCATTTGAGTCGAATTTTTGCAAAATCTAATTTAGTTTTTTTTTTTTTTTTTACTTCAAGAACCTATGGGAACTTGGTTCACGTGTTCTTGGTGCTGCAATTCTAAATTTCAAAATGACCATGCTTTGGTACACAACATGGAAAGACATATTACATTTCCAAGAGAATTATTTTGATCATATATATATATATAAACACCAAGGTTCTTGCTATAGCAAAATGGTTTTCATGTTGTGGTAATAATTGAATAATAGTAATATATTATTAGAGTCACACACAACTACTTTTCATAACACGAAAATAAAATATAACCTTGATAAGGTCTAGGGTAGATAGCTACTATACTCGAGATAACAATGTTCTATGAATTTCAAATGAAGAGAATGGTGTTTGTAGAAACCAACTAACTTTCATTTCATTGTTGTATTCTTTTAAGCATTTGGAGAGAAACATCATTTGATAATCATGACACTATACAACATCACCCTCTTCATAATGCTTATTTACAACATGAACAAACATTTGATTTTTGCATTTTTATATACATCAAATTGAGACAGAAAATTTCTTGTAGTGGCAAGGCGATCTTCCTGTGGAAACGCCTTCTATCCAATTTCATCAAGCACATTTACCCCAGCCCAACCAATCCACCTAGTCTCAAACTCTTTCACACCTACATAAAAATTATTGAAAATTCATTATAGTCCTGCAGGAACTTTAATTGATAAACTTACATGCTTGATTTCCTTTTATTTATTACTTTTGTGTGTGTGTGTTTGTTTATGGAGGAAAAGTATGAAAATTGATCCAGATGCTTATGGTTTTAAGTTTTAAAACTATGCGAATTCAAGAGTTGGCCTCTATGGCTTTAGTGGATCAATCTTTAGTTGTAGGGCAATAATTTCATGATGTTGAAATTTGTCAAAGAGGTCTGAAAGATATTGTTATAGAATTGCATTTTGATCTTGGTATAGTGAAATTAGACCGTATTTGGTTTATAGTCAAGTGTTTCAAAGAAGGTTGTCCAATAATAACTTTAAAGAAGAAAAGAAAATGTGAAAGTCCCACATTGGAAACTTTCAAAAAATGAAGTGAATTGTTATCATATAAATTGATAACTTGACCCACATTGAAAAAGTGAAGATGAGATGTGTAACTACTATATAAACTACTATATAATACATTAGTTAAAGTGTAGTAGTAGAAGATTATTGTTCTATTACTTATTACTTATTTTCATAAATAAAACTATTATTAAATGTTATTAGTTAATAGAAAATTTTGTGTAACTCCTAGAAAGTGAAAAGTCATAGCTCTAGAATTGTTCCATTTGAAGACAATAGCTTATGTGTCATTCTCTTATTCATTTTTACCAACTTTAATATACTATAATATGGATGTGTGCATATATATATATATCACAAATAATCACTTACAAATGATTCTTACATGAGCAATGTTTAGAGTTGCTCATGCATGTAAAACTAATTTTAAATAATAAGCCTACATGCATGATACTAATAGAAATTAAACTTTAGAAAGAAAAAAATGCGAAGACTTATTCTCTTGTCTACCAAGTTTTTCAATAGCTTGAGCAAAAGTTAGATAGAGATCATAAGTCTAAACATGCCTAGGCATATTTTATCTAATTACACTTATATTGTTAATACCATTTGAAGAATAATGTGTTCTCTCCTCATCTTTATTCATCATCAATCACTACTATTTCATTATTTAAGTTGAATAATATTGTTTAAGACTTTTGTGATGAACTTATGTTAGAGCTTAAGTTTAATTCAAGTCTATTTTGTAAATTGCAACTCTTGTCTTCATAATATATCTCTATTCTATAATTCACTTATTTTGATGTTTATCTATCTAATTAATCCTTATAGAAATGGTAAAGTGAATTATTTATAAGTCTCATATCGAAAAAAATATTAAAAAATATAAAATGAAGTGCAAGTATATAAAGTTTATGAAATTGAAGTTCAACATCGGAAAAGTGAAGAATTGATAGAGTAGACAACTTCTATATAAACCATATCACATTTTGCTATAACTAAAGTATAATAGTGATTGTCATAGTGATTGTCATAGTGATTGCTATTAACTTTTGTTATTAGCTATTGAGTGATTTTTCGTAACCGATGGAAAATGAAAGATCACTTGAGCTTGAAGTAAGGAGAAAGCTCCATATTGTTAAAGTTGATGAGGTGACAACACCTTATGCATCCTCACCAACTTT